>VUJU01001115.1:0-55779 GCA_009835225.1 Aphis craccivora
CGTTGACTTATTAAAAATCACATAATTATAATAATTGAAAACATAAAAATCGGTAAGACTGTAATTTAACATTAATAAATTATATAATTCATTGGTATTGCTGTTGACCACTAATATTTAATACTTTTAAGAGATGCAAATACAATACTTTTTCTATGTTTTTATTTTATTTTGAACTTAGATACACCAAACATTAAATTTTGAAATATTTCTAATAAAGTATTTTTTTTATAAAACCAAATTTCAATAATATCATAAATATAAAAAATGTTGGTGCTGACAAACTCAGAGGAATATTTTGTACACGGTTAATACTTGCATCGATTCAGACGAAAATGAAAAAAAAAATATTTATTATTTAATACTCATATAATGAAAGTAAATTTTTTAAATAATTTTGTTTCAAATCAAACGGATATAAAATTGTAGGAGCAACTATCCTGTGTTTAAAAACTGTATACAAAACTTCATATTAAATTAATTGTTTTAAATACTCTACAATTATAACAAGATATATTTAAAAACTATTATCTTATATTCTGTATAATAATGTTCAACTGCTCGTTAAAGTTATTTCAAATTTTCTCGTTACATAATATATTTTTTATAAAATTTATTGTTCATTAAAATGAAACATTATACATTTTAAATATAAAAATAATTTAGAAAAAATTTTCAAACATAAAAGTTCAGTTGACTAGGTACTAATTATTTTAAAAACCAAACAAAATAATTAATATTTAATAGATAACATGTTTAAATGAGAATAATTGGCATGCATTTGCGCAAAATTATATTAAATAAAGCCCTTAGAAATAATGCAATATTTTAACAAGAAATTTTATTTTTAGTTTATTCAAGTACCATTATTCAGTGTGTGTATATATACCAAATGTCTGTACTTGAGTAGTGTGAAAGTTACTTTTGCAATCTCTAAAACGGTTAAAACGAAAATTCACTGAATAAACGGCGTGACAAGAGAAAGAAACTAAATATATTATATGTATATTATAATATATATATATTAAGAAGTTGAATATATAGAGAGAAATGTCATAAAATAAAAGTCATTGTAAAACGTGAATTATTAACATCTTAAAATGTTTTTCTAGTAGATTTTTATTTTGAAGACTAAAAATAAAACTAAAAATGTAGGTATAAAAGGAAAAGTGAGTTATGAGAATGTCTTAGCAGATACTTACATTAGGCACACAACTTGTATATTCATTATTTATATACTAAGGAAGTGATAAGTCTATCGATGTTGTAGCGATGTTCTATGTTTTTTTTGTGTATGCTACTTTTTCTTGTTCGCACAAATACTAAGGTTTTAACTTGGTAATTATTAATAAAATATAGATTTTAATGTTTAGTGTTTTGGGAAGTTTAAGTAAAAGTTTTCAGTTATTTTCAAAATAATCAAAAAAAATAGTAATAATAATAATAAACAAGAATTTTTACTCAAAACCAGTTTTATTAGTCAGTTTTGTTTTTGTGACATTAGGTACATAAAAACAAATTATCATAGATACTTGAAATATATTTTCATAATATGGATTTCATACTGTGATTAAAATTTATAATATTTATACCTAAATATTTTAAATTCAAGTTTGGACTATTTATGTATATATATTTAAATGAATATTTTTTATGGGCACCTAGTTGAAATTTAGTATATTCTATTTTTAACACATAATTACAATTTAAAACGTAATTTTTTCAGCAAAAATAATTCAACTTACAATATTATAAAATAAATTACTTTAGTATCAATTTAAATAAATCATAAAATCGAAAGTAATATGAATCGGTAGACCATTTTCTAAATAATATTTTTTGTAATAAAATTATACAACGGTATTCCACACACAATTCTTTGTAGCAATGATATTGAAAAATAAAATTGTATTAAGTAAGAGGAAGCAAATTACCATAAAAAATTAAAATAATTAAATAATATTTATTGAGGTGTTTTATTTTATAGACAATTTAAATTCAGACAAAAAAATATTGATTATTTTCTTTATTGAGCCATGTTAACAAGTTTACATTAACAGAATCCTGTTTTCTCTTTTGTTATATATAATTATAAATTATTTAAGTATATACAAATTAAATTAAAATATTTTTTACTGAATAAATATTATTGTAATAAAGATACTGAATTATCTTTATTAAATGTAAAATTATACAATTGTTTTTTTTACCTTTGAGATTTTTAGCCCTATAAAAATATAGATTAGAACAATTCATTATCAAAACATAAATTTCAATAACATTTAAGAAATGCAAATTAAAAACAATTGGTAGATATTTAATTTATAATTCAATGTTTGTACAAATTTGTAAAATTTAAATAATATAAACAACAAAGTTTTTTTAAACTATTTATTGAACGAATCTAAAGATCATCGAAAATAAAAATTGGGTATTTTAAATCACTTAAAATCTTTAAAGATATTAATACCTTCGAAAAAACATTAAAATACACTTTTCGAATTTCACAAGTTAACCATTCATAAAATACTATTCCATTCATATTTAAATAAACGTGTGGTTTTTATATTTTTAACATTTTTGTAAGTTATGTATAAAATAAAGTTTTATTAAACTTTCCAATTGTATCAAAAAATAAAACTAATTCCTATCATAACATTTTAAATTGTCATTTGTGTTCGCTCCTTTAATTATGGGTAGAATACTGATACTATGAACTACAACTATTATAAGAACTATAATTTTGTAATTTTTATAAATTTCGTTTTGTTCTTCAAAATAAATAACAATTAAAATGTTATTGTTTCAATTTACTTTGACGTCTATTTTCTTTGAAAAGTCACAGCATTTGTTTTGATAATTATAGAAAATTTTAAACACAAAATATGATTTATTCATTATCAAATGAATCTCGGCTGATTTAGTTTTTCTTTTTCATACACAATAATGATGCATCGCTTTCAATTACTTAAACAGAGTGTCCACATTAAAACTCAAATGAAGTACTACACTTAGTTACATTTCAAAAATAGTTTGTATACCCATAAATAATTATATATTAACCTCGGTCAAATACAGTGCTATAGTTGCCTTAGTAGGTATACAATTTTTGTTTTTAATCAACACTAAAACAATTAATCTTACAGTTCATTTTCATATTACTAAAATAAGCTTTGAGGTTTTTTTTTTTAATTAGTGTACAATTATATACCTTTGAAAATTATAAGCTTTAGTGGTTCTATATGTCCTGATAGATTATGTTAAGTCCAACCTCACAGAACTATATAATATTATACAATAACATATAATTTTATATTGTTTCATTCAACTTTATATGTATATATTTATTATATATATATATATTACCCTTTCATTTTTTCCTATGATACATTTCACAAAATCTCACATCAACAGCTGACATAATAAATCACTGAAAAGTTACCCTAATATAATAACATTCAGTTTATTTTTATCGCTGTAAATTGACTGTTTAATATAGAGTTACTGTCATACAACAATATATGTATAAGTAATATGTGTCGACTAAATTGTGATAAAAATAATAATAATTTTTTTAAGAATTATGTGTTTTTTGGTGTATGTTTGTATAAAACTTAAATACATATTTCATAATATATAAATTATAACTTAACACAATTTTTGCTCCGATTTTAAAATTAAAAAACATACCTAGGAGAAAAATTAATTATTTAAATTGGTACTCATCAAATAAAATATTAATAATTGTTCACGTTATTTATTACCTACCTGTATTTAATAATATGTTATAGTCTTATTCATTTTGTATTGATAATGGTTTTTTTAATGTTATATTTTATATATATATCAATGTATTAAATTAATATAAATTATACATTAGTATTATTGCAAAAAAGTAATAATTTTTATAGTTACAAGAACACACTCAGCGTGAGAGATGGAAACTGTAATATTGATATTAGACAAATGTTTAATAAGTTACCCTATCAAAATATACAACTTATTATTATAATATGAAGTATTTTATTAAACAAATTATTGTAATATTTATTTAGTATGTGTATTACATTAATTTTAAAAAATCTTAAGTATGGTACTATTAATCTTTTTGAAAAGCATATTGTTCGCGTCTGTAATTATTGATATTTAGATCCATACGAAATTGAATGTTTTGAATTCAACCTCTGTGTGTTTAAAATTATTTACGTCGAGTTTTTTTTTATTATTCATTATTTCGAACTTTAACACTCAAAACTTATAACACGTGTGTTTTTTAGCAGTTTCATATTTTTTCATAGTCCCATGAGGAAATCCTAAATATGACACTAACTTGTTGTCTTCTAAACTTTTTGTACATCTATTATTATAGCCATCAAATATTATTTCCAAATTGAAATGTTTGAATATACTTTTTGAAGGTGACACTTGTCTTTTTTTACGTAAAACAACTTTATCGTATTAAGAGATTCTGAAGAATTGTTTCTTAACGCAAACATGCCACAGGTCCGGTCCATGATGGATTGAACGTTAAATGTCGTCCTTGACCCAGTCAACTTTTAACAGTTTTATTTCTAAAAAAATATATCAACCGAACCCGATCTGACATTTTCTTAAAAGTATATGGTTCGATCAATCACCAAAAAAAAAAAAAATTGACGTTTATTAGACTGCAGTTTATAAGTTGATAAAAAGTATCACAAGGGAATTTTCGTAATATAACAAAAGATTATATTATTGTTATATATTGTTGTCTAAATTTATAGGCAAATTAGGTATACGTTTCCTCGATATTTTATTCTGTAAACTATCCTACATGTTTCAAATGAAATCACACACCCAACGATTTGATTGACACTTTTAAAAATATCAGAATTGTTGAATTATAAATGAATCGAAATACATATATAATAGCACCAAATAAATAAGGGGTTCAGTTTTAAATAAACCTTAACTCATTGACTATATAGATAGAAGTATTTTAGATTTAACTTCAGTTATTTATTTATTTTTTTTTTATATTATAAATTCATCTGCTAAAAATCATCTGCTCAAATACATTATTACTTATTATAGGTAGTTTATATTTAAACTACTCTTAAAACGTTTTAATTTTTTTTTTTTTTTTTAAGCGATGAATATTTTATAAAAATGTAAGATAGTAAATCGCCTAATAAAGTATATAAATGCAATTAAATATATCGAAGAGTAAAACTTTATTTTACAAAGAGATACATTGGTATAATATTTTATTTTTCATATTTCACTGTACTTTGTCACATTATAGTATTATACCTAATATCATAAATATTTGTATCTCTGTTGTGACGAAAAAATTTGAAGTAAAAAATACTGCAATATAATGATATATGTGAATTATGACCTAAATATAAGTATATTTAATAACTTATATAATATAGGTACATATATACGCAATTTATATTGAAACAAGCCATCTATATATTTTAAGTTTGCTAATTTATTAACGACGGCTATAATGTTCATATAGTATCTAATTATACAGATCAAATATGAAGTATCCGTATTATAATATTATTTAGTTACCTATAGAGTTTAAGAAAAGTTCCTAACTGTATTATAGAAGTATTTTCATTAATTTTATATGCAATTATATGTAATTATTAAAGTTTCATTAGTATTATAACTAATTTAAACGACTGCATAATATGATATACCTATTTAAATAACAATATAATTATAGACATGTATATTTATTACCTAGATAATATATATTTATTTGACTTATAATTAATATAAATTTCCGAAGTTAAACAACAAAAATTAATTTTATCCAGATTTAGGACTAAATGTATGAGTGATCTAATAAACAAAAGATTTACTCGTTCTGGATATTATTAGAAGCTATAATATATTATAGTTATTTTCTATCGAACGCACTGTAATTGGAAATCTCGGATTGACACCTTTCGTACATCTTGTACAGTATGTTCTTCGAATATTTACTCACTTCAAAGTGTTGACTGTGAGCTCCCAAGTGTATCAAAAATGTAAACGTCATCACCGCAGGACTTTGAATCAACAAATCCTCGTGGGATACCCCAAATATACAATTATACAAATGCGTAGTCCTATATTATATTTTATGAACGCGTGGGAAAAACTTTATTTTTAGACCCTCTGACACATGCTTCAATTTTGGGTATTCCTGATGTATATATGATTGAACGAACGAATCGAAATATTTTCCCGAAATATAATTCGAGTTTGATGCGGATAAAAAAAAAAATCAAAAAAAAAATATCAATGACAAACCTTTTTTTGGATTTCGTTATAGTACGCATAAATTCATCTCTCTTATATTTTTTTTTAACCAAAGCCATTTCGAACTTGGTAGCATCTAAACAGCTGCGTGCCTATTACACGCATATTAACTGAACCATGTTAAAAAAAAAAATCAAATGGCATTTTATTTTGATTTAAAAAAAGTCATCAGTTCTTTAAAAAGTTATTAGTTTATTGCCAATAGTACATAATATATTATGAATATAATATTATATGATGCACTATCTGAGTACCTAAAGTGATATTTTTGTATAGTATATTGATGGTTAATGAAGCTCGTTAAAAATGATTACTTCCTTTAGATATCATTGTACCAATGCATATTCAAACTCGTGAAATTTGTGGATCTCTGTAAATGTATTCAGATACTCACCGGTTTATAAATAAATAATTACACAGATCCAAAACTAAAACGAGAAAATTAAATCACTAGATATTCCGAGACATTTCTTCATCAATATTAAAATAAAATCTGTGTGCAAGATCAAAGGAATATGCAAGAATAAGCGTTGGAGACTATAGGCACTAGTAAAACGCTTTGGATATATTCGTTGTTTAAATGCGAGTGGAATGAAAAAAAATAATTTATTGAAGTTTAAATTTGCATGTATTATAAATTATAGTTATAAGTTGAGAATTGAGGTAATTATAGTTATGAAAGTGAGAGGAGACCAACCAGGGTGCTATGTCATGAGTTTGGTAATGATTTGCAGGTGTGTTGAATTATTTAAAATATTAATCGAATTCCTTCATATTTTTTATAATTAATATGGTATCACATAATAATATATAATAATCAAATTATAATTATTGTTATTATTTTTATAAAATGAAACATAATGAATATAATGTGGTTATACCTACATCCTAACTATATAATATTGTCAATTAACGTTCCCACGGGTGAAGAGATACGGGGGATAGATCGTTTCCTTCAAATAACATTTTTTTATATTCTCAAATAATTGGTTCATTTATTTTTTGATATCTATTAAGTTTTCGCACAATTACTGTAAAAAACAAAATATCATGATTTTTTTGTATTTTGTGATAATTATAATGAATCATTTTTGATTCATATTATTATTTATTAAATTTTTTCACTGAACATATGCAACTAGTAAATCTTAATAAATAACTGTTACTTAATTATACTGACATTCTACCTGTTATTTCCAAACTAAAAATATGGAAAGCAAAACTGAAATAAATTCACGAGTTTCTTAGAACTGCCATAGATTGAATATGTTTATATGTGGTCATAAATATATTATGTTTACTATAACAGAAACATAATAACGTCAATTTTTAGAACAGTTTATCAATGTCAGCTATCCATGTATAAGTGGTTATTGATCCCGAAGCAATTCTTGTTGTAATTTCTCAAAAATCAAGACAAATTTATAAAAATATTTTTATGAATTTAAATATAAAATATTTTAAATATGCAAGGCGTAGTAAAAATAATATTTACCGATATTTACTGTATCTACTGTGTTTTATGGAGAGGGAACGAGGGAGCTTCAACAATGCGGTAAACTTTGCAGTTAAATTTTCTATTCTCTTCCATTAAAAAAACCCGAGAACGCCAGTCAAAACAGGTTGAAAATTTCTGAAGGGAATATCAGTGGGACACATTTTTGTATGTTCAACCGTTCACACGCGTTACATCGTTTAAAATAAAATAAAAAAGAATTATGTCCATAAGACCAACCCAAAAAAAATTATAAAACAGTGCGTTTATGTTACATATTATTTTAATATTGTTCAAAATCTGTATAAATCACGCAAATGAACGTAATAAAACGTGTAGTGTATAGAAATATAGAGTATATAATTTTATAATTCGTGTATAATTAACAATAATAGTTATGCAAATAAAAGACAGAAATTACACGCGTGACTCATCTGAGTATTACACAACATATAAAAATGCGATACGATATCATGCGACTTGTCTATATAAGATCCAACGTTTCATAAAAAGATTCAGTGTTCAGAATAATTAATATACTTACGAGCACACGCATGTAGAGATAGAAACGCATGTCTTAATTTAACACTGGCGAGGTGTGCTGAAACATTTTGCTGAAATATACCTTTAAGTATTATATAATAAATATGTGCGTCACTATAATAATAATAATAATAATATACGTTTATCGTTTTGCACACCAAAATTGTAAGTTTGACAGTTAAAAACTCATTCGGATTAAATAAAACTATTTTTGACACCGTACCATCGCATGACCGTATTTATACACGGGCTGTACTGCTCTAACCATATAGGTTCTATTTTATTTAAAAATATTTAAAAATCGAGTTTTGTTGAATTAAATAAATATTTTTTTTTGATTGTAGGTACTTATAGTGATTTCTCTGCCCTGATGAAAACTTTTTTTTTTTGTCAACTCATCATTAAAACCCATCGTGATTATTATAAACTACTATGGTAAATATTACTGTGGTTATTTACAATTTTTTTAAATTTTTCATAGTAAAATAAAAATTAATTATAAGATTGATTAATAAAATAATAGCTATCATCTTAACTCGCCAGATCATAAACTCGCCAGATCATACATTGTCGGTTATTTTATCATTGACTAGCACATGCCTTATCGATTCTTATTTGGTATTCTAATTTATTTTGTCGTTGATCAGTGTTGTGGATTGTGCCGTATAAATAGTGTACATTTGAGCGATGTGAATGTACGGGAACTCTGCGCCCCCTCTAAGTACAGGTTTAAGCAATAATGACAGTGAATCAATGTTGCCAAAAAATCATATAAGATGCTCAACAGGTCTGAATGGCATGCATTCATTCAGTCCCCGCCTTCTTAATTAAAACAATTTTGATTGCACGTCACGTTAATCTCATATTCCGAACAAAACGGCGACTGATGCTATGGGTACCTACGCAGTAATTCTAGTACGGGATTATAAAGTAACAGTTTTCGAGTGTGATTACTGATCATTGTGTTGCCAGCAAGAACAACATTAAGTGGCGAACTAATAATTATTACTATTCGCAACATTGTTAATATAATAATATTTATTGTTAAGGAATAAATTTGCAATTATTACGAGCAGAGGTAACAGGTAATTGGATTGGAAAAAATAAAGTAAGATATTTTTTCATCGTCCGCGTTATTTTGGCAAACATTATATTATCTCAGGTAGGTGCCAAATCGGCTTTTGCGGCAAACCGTGCAAAAATTATTTGGACTGCCTATTTATAACACTTGTACAATTTATATCCAGTATCTCGATTTCATTGTCGCTGACAGCCAATAAATTTTAACAAATGTACCTATTGGGATTTAGGGTTTTTTTCTCTTACCTCCTGAGACCGATTTATGAAGAACGCCGCTGTCACTTACATTGTCTAGCTGACGGTCGGTCGCGCACAATTCTGTAAAATCAGATAAGCATTTTGGCACAATCGACTGCTGTTTAGAAATTTACAACCACGAAAAAGGTACCAGAATGCGTGGGCGGGTTTTCAAGGATTTACTTTTAGATCTCGAGGACAAATAAAATTCCCTTCGCCTTAATGGACGCAACTAAATGCATTCAAAATAGTATTAGATTAAATTATAATAGCTAAAAAAGATATATTATATATCATTTAAACAAATACACTAAAGCAATAGTAAACTATAAAATTAAAATTTATATTGATATTTACGATATTTTTCATTCGATTTATCATGTAGGTGTTTACAGAGGTACACAGAAACTATTTTATAATATATTTTTAAAGATAGTTACTTATTTACTTAATGGAAAAATAATAAAAATAGATGCAGATTTATGTACAATTAATATAAATATTAGAAAATAATACATGAATGATAGCTATTTGCATTTACAATTTAAATTCGTTTACCCATTTGTAAAATCAAAACGAAACATTTTTGATGAACTATTTCACATTTTCAAAAATTTGGGTACATGCACATTTCGCGTAATGAGGTCAAAACAAAGATGTCAGTATGTGTAAATATCTCATCGTACTCACATTGAAGTCATGTTGATAAAAGGGAGTATTATTGTTTCAAATGTTTTAGCTTGTATATGATAAAAAAAAAAAAAAAGATAAGCTAGAGTAGGTCACTTATAGTTTTATACGAATTATGTATTTCAGAGAAATCTTCGATTTAAAAAAAAAATCTAAGGTCATTTTGATTTATCTTTGACAATAAAATATATACCTGGTTAATTGTACAAATGAATGACAAAATAACACCATTACTTTTAATATTTTATAATCTAAAAATGTAATTAGATGAAGTTATTTTAACTATTTTGTTTCTTCGGAGTATTATTTAATTTAGTTTCATTTTAATATATACGAATAAAAAGTCATTTAAAATGGAATAAAATATACTTAGTTTCCAAAAATGTATGATTGCATTCTAACATTATATTAAGTCTTACGATTTTTGTATCATGTTGTATAAATAATATCTGTAAAATATTTCCACAATGCTGTTTTAATTGTAAAGAATGTGTGTTTTAATTAATAGGTACGCTTTTTTGGAGTTTTTAATTTAGAGTTCTATCAGTTTTTACGATTTGTTGCCTGTTAGGTTATTTTAACAAAAGTATGATAATTTTTAGTATACGAATTTAATTTTTACATAACTTGCACTATAGGTACATGATCGTTGCTAAACTAATTAAAATTTTTTGATAGCCCAATTTCTAGGTAGTTTGTATTCATCTTAAATAATTTTAGTATGATTAAAATGAGTTAGTTCTTTGGAAATATCAAATCTACAAATATTTAATATGCAGACTGTAGAGTATAATAATTATACAAGCTTGTATATTGCATTGTTTGTATAAAATATATAATAAAATGAAAAATATCATAACATTAATTCTATAAAAAAAAAATTTTACTTGCCCAATTCACGTTAACAAATCACATACGCATTTGTCATTTTACAAACTGCGAACTTCATCCTATGATATTATATCTATATACTGAATTAATACAATTGTGATATTATACACGTGCGACTTGATTAACAATAATTGATGGAATGCCTAAAGCAACATAAATTAATAACTATGTTCTTATAATATTATACTTTAGTACTCCAGCGTTGTTGAGCACAAAACTTGAGACTTATACACATAATATAACATAACAATATAGATGAAACTTTGATATTTCAAAGTTTTAGACGAATGTGATAACCCGCCAGAAGCAGTATAAATACTATAGGTATGTATTCGAATTTATTAATGGAAAATAAGTTATAGTATTGGTGGGTTCTATAGAGAAAAAAAACTTATTCACTTAACTTAAGGTGTTTGAGTTAATTGCTTATATTGCTTATATTAACTTATTAACTACATTTTTTTTTCATCACATATTATATAATGATGATGTCGATTTTTTTTTAAATAAGTATGTACCTACGACATACACAAAGCAAAATAAATTTATGAAGTTTGTAATCTTATATTTAATAATTTAATAACTTAAATATTTTAAATGTGTATATTTTATGTAAGTATTTTCAAACTCATAACAACAAAACAATACTGATTCAATTTATGACGATTCTTAAATATTTCCTTTCTTTATTATTGTTCATAAAATTTTATTATCTAGCATATTATGTACCCATATTAGTATTCTTACTTAAAAAAGAAAAGTCGTATTTTGGTTATATAAATATTATTAATTTGTAAGTTTATTAGTTCTAAATAAATTATATATAAAGTATTCAAATCAAAAATATTAGGTTATTAAACAAAAAAATTGAATAAATAAGTTCAAATATCTTATGCTTTTAATGATTTAACCTATCCAATTATATGATAATTTAGTTAATTTATTAATTATCTATTTAAACATAGAAATAAAATGATAGTAATTTTTATTAAGTCATAATTTTATTATAATTTATAAGTATTTCGGTATCTGTAAGATATTGTTAAATATTTCGTAAATAGTAGTAAATAATTTATTAAAATCATTTTTTTTTTTTACTTAAGTACTTACCTAGATGGCTTATCACAATGGAAAAAAATCAAAATCTTATTTTGGTTACATACTTACTTCAGAAAAAAAGACAGATTTTATAATAAGGAAACAATTATCTTTTAAGTATAGTTATTAAATTTGTTTAAAAGTCAAATAGATCTACTAAACAAATATAAAGTAAAAAAATTATAATTTTTCGTTTTTGTTTGTTTTTTTTTTTTATTATTATTATTTAGTTTAAATAAAAATATAATATTATAAATTTTACTAGTAAATGATTTTTTATACTAAACAGAAAAATGTATATTTATAGCCCACGATCAGATATTGTAAATAAATATTATACATCAAAAAATTAGGTATATTGTACAAGTTCGAAACAAGTGTATTATGTCATGTATGAATATTAGAAATAAATAAAAACTGTTCTCTCTATTATTGATTATTGTTTAGACATATCGGAGACGAATGTTTAAAATGTCACATCGTAGTTTACATTTGTATTATTATTAGAAATGGTTGAATGGTTACTGACCGTGTGTTTTCTTTTCAGTGGCTAAACAAAAGCATATTCCGTCCAAAAAGTCGTACGTGTCACGCAAAATCGTAGAAACCGACACGAAAAAATCAAATCGATAAACCGTCTATAAATAATGCGGACGAGTCGTGTTCGTAAAACGAATAATATTACAGAAGATATTACATAGAGGCATATTTGCAACAGATAGAGAGTGAGAGAGAGAGGACACGCGGACGACCGGTAGACGAGTTTACGGGAGTAATCGCGGCACAGACTAAACGCGTGCCGCCGGCGAAAAAACGAATCCGTCGACAGTCGGGCGCCAAAAAAGTTACGGCTCTCCTCCAAATAGCTCTTCCCGCGGAGCACATGCGCGCGTGTCCGGGTCGTATTATTATTATATACGCGTCCGAACGTCTAATTATCAATTTGCACGCTGTAACGACGATTGTGAACATCTCTCGTTATTACAGTGGAATGCCGAGTGCTCGTGTATAATTACGACATTATCGCGTGTGATCTCATCGATCGTTTATTGTGACGATTTTCGTATCCATTACTGCGGGGGCGTTGGGCTAGGTCGGGTGAACAGAAAATATACAATTGATATTTTTTTGAGTACGGAAAACCGCGATTTGATTTTGATAAAATACAGACGCGACAGTCACGACGAGACGACAACTGTTCCGTGTCGACGAGATTTCGAGTTAAGCGGTACCGCCCTATTCATTATTGTCTTGAACTTAACGCGCCAAAAAATTCAGTAACAACAGTCTGGAAACGTTGTCTCGAATTTGGTAGCGCAAAGTGCAGTGTCCTGTCGGCTGTGGCATGCCGTGAAACTCGAAAGGGGGGCGGGTCAGATTTGGTTTATTTGTCACAACTTGCGTAACTCGTATACAGCGGTTATGAGTACAACACGAAAGGTGAACGAATTTCAATACACTTTCGTTATTGCGTTCCGTTTTTATTTTGTACTAAATCAGTTATAATAATATTATATTATAGGTAATTTCTGAAATAACTATGTTTCTAATAATTTCGCGAGATTTCCTAACACAATATTAATAATTCATATTAATTATTTTATTACTAATAACTCAAAATCAGTTGAAATTTATTGAACGATGTACATCAAAATATTATTCGTCCACTGTTATAATATATCAGTGATCACTAATTCACCAAATGCTCTTACTTGGACTAATCTTATTTGGCTCAAAGACAAGAAATGTATTTATTTTTTCTTATAATTATTTTTTATGGTGAATTAAATGAATATTTTTAATTTTTAATTGTATTTTTACTTTATTTTTAGATAAATAGATACACATTTAATCATTTGCGTACATTTATTTTCAATTCTCCCCTCTTCGAACTTCCTGAATTCCCAAAGTGACTCTAAAAAAATATTAATTAACGATCTCTGTATTATATACTTATCTTTTATACATCTCATTTATTAACTATTATATTATTTTAATTTAATAATTCACGATTGGACATTGATGCATGCATTGTTTTTATTTTAATTAACTATTAATCTTTTACTATGAAATAACGCGAGACAAATAAAAAATATATAAATCATCATTTAAGGTATTTACACTTAAATTAAGTAAATATTGTTATCATAATATTACATGAAATATAACATTTGATTTTTTTTCTTTCATATCTCATCATTCTTTGGTAACGATTTTTTCGAGATACTTTTACTTGCTTTTGTAGTAATTTACAATATAACATTATTTTTTTGTTTGTACTCAAACTAGTTTTACATAGGTATTGTGATATTAAAATGATAATTATTTCGTAAATTATTTGATAGGAGTAATACCGTTCAAAATGATGAAGTAGTAACATTTATTTTTTTTATTGCAAAAAGTATATAATTTATTTTTCTCTTAAGTGACGCGTTGTCAAAGAGCCACCTTCCCACTTGTATTGAATTATTGTGACTGTGTATAGACATAGACAAGTTTAGTTTTTAAAATAATATTATATATGTAGGTACATATCGTAAATGATGCAAGTCGGGCCATCATAATATGTCCCATCCAGCGAATAGGTGAAATAGTCGAATGAATGTCATTTAGCGTTTTGAGTAACACGTAGAAAACGAAACGAATACTTTATAAGGTTCGGACTCTGACATATTATTATGGTCAATGGTTAAACGAAAGGCTTTTTATCTTTATTAGTATTATAAATTGGTTACATACATTAAGTAGGTATATAAATATCTGCTACTATTAAACCACTCTATACCGTATATTTATATACAACTATACATACACATTATATATATTACTACCTAATATTATATGGCTACCTCTTAATCAACCGAACAGCGTGCGATCAGCCCACGAAACGTAACCGCGAGTGTGCGTTATTTTTAAGCCATCGGTTGCACATAATTCATAAACAATAATATTATATTCTATGGTGTGATACGGACGCGTATAATAACTTACGATTGATAAATAATATATATATTATGTTTATATATCGTACACGAAAACCTATATTTTATTTTGTGTCATTCGCAAACATTTTATAAGTGTAATCATTATTTTCGAGTTCCTGCAGACGGAGCAAACGCATTTTATTGTTATTTTTTTCTTCTTCTTATTTTATTTATAGGTATTCGTACGTAATAATGTTTTAAACGTATTCGGCAGTTCGGTTTTTTTTGTTTTGTTTTGTTTTTTATTTTATTGTTGTTGTTAAGCGATAAATAGTAAATGTACATCAATTGTTATTATTCGTTTGACATATCCCATCGATCGAACTGATGTACAGATTATTACCTGTACTTCGTATAATAGGTACGTTCCAAGGTTCTCGAGAAAACTACAAACAACGTTTATACTTTATACCACTATATTATATTATAAAACGGATACTGGATAATAACTCGCGTTTATTATTTCCTTCGATTTCGTTCTTATTGAAAAAGTAATCACCGTGAAAATTACAAAAACTTTTACTTTCAAAGCCGTCGAATTACTCTTAAAATTAAATTAAATGTTTAAAAAATATTAATCGTTTCAAACTTCATTGTTAAAACTTAAAGTACATATGAGTCTTAATAATGAATATAAATTTTGAACAATATTTTTAATCACATAATATAATATTATCTCATACGAGCGTGCCTTTCTATACATTATTACTAATAGGTAACTAGTATATTCACAGATATATTAAGACAAGTTATTGAACAATTACGCTAGTTACTGATCTATAAGTTTATAATAAAAAAAACAAAAATATAGCTTAGATGACAAATAGATTTTAAGTGTGTATTTCAAAATTATCTATTGATCAATATTAGATCAGAAAAAAAAATATTTCTTAAATTTATGTCTAGTGTTACTAATCCTTATAAATTGAATATTTTGATTTTCAAATGAATATTAATTTTGTTTTTATAAAGTTATTTTTTTTTTCTTTCAGAAATTAGAAAAGTAAAAATTACATTACTTAGTGGTGAAAACAGAACAATAAAAAAAAATAAATGTACGATCAAATATTTTATTGACAAAATTATTTTTTTAACCAATCTTCAATAGTAAATGTTAATAAAATTTAATGATTCATCGTTGTTTCCAAAATATAATAAAAATACAACAGCGTAGCTGTTTTTTGCAGTTTGAACAGTTAACTAAAACGTCTAAAACAATTTAGATATTTAATGTAAATTATTAACATTTGCATTATAATTAAAAATAATTTATTTCACATTTTTTCAATACATTTTTAAAATAATTCATCTTGTTGAAAAATTTCATTGTATAATTAAATTCAATCGATAAAAAAAACTCATTATCTGCCAAATAGTTATAAGAAAATTCAATATTTAATCATAAAAGTTGAAAAAGTTTAAATCACACTCCTTGCTAAAATTTAAGTTTTTTTAAGTATTTTCTTTTGTTTATAATACCATTGAATATATTTTTAGATATAGGCTACATAAACACGCTGAAATAATATATATATATATATATATATATTATGTATGTATTTTTTTCAATTAAAAAACTCATAATTTATACTATATATTCAATGTTGGCTCCTATCCTAATATAGTTATTTTCATGAATACATATTATTTATTAACTAGAATGAAAATAAATACACGATTGAAAATTCTAAGCAGTTTAACTTAAGACATAAATATAAAATAATACATTATGTACATATATACCATTATTAATTTAAATAAACCTTTATTCTTAACTCTAATTACTTAAAAAAAAAATATATATATATATATATATTAATATTTTGTAAACATATTAAACATATTATATAACATGCAAATCTTGAAAATGCTGTTTATAATAAGTTTTTTTAGATAATATGTATTGTAAAAATTGGTATTAACGGTGCGACAAATATAACTGTCAAGTGTAATAAATTATTAACTATAGGTATATTGTAACTTTTTTTCAAATCAATAAGTATATATGTAATATGTGTACTTATAAAAATAAAACATTTAAAATAAAATATATTATACATGGTTAATCATATTCTTCAATTATTTATGTTGCAATCTAGGTACATGCATCTATTATATACTAATAGTAAAATTACCTCAAATATACTTTTTAAACTTTTAACATCAATATTATGTGAAAAATTCATATCAATGAAAATATATTATTTTTTTTTTTTTTAAGAGGTAAATAATATATTGTTGTATTATTATAGTACAAAAATAGATTTTATTTTATTATTTATTATGTGTTTAAACTATTTAAGATATCTCTAACTTTTATACCTAAATTATGATAAATATTACTATTAATGTTTATATATAAAAAAAAATGATTTGTTCTTTTGTGTTAAAAATATCGTCATTTTCTAGAAACAGTCATAATACTGTGGTCTGTGACAAAATGAGTATCTGTTTGTGTATGTTTGCTTTTTTTTTACTTTATTTACTCTATTACTCATGTATTGTATATGTTTGTTAAGGTAAAAATGTTTACTTACTTGTTTTTATCTTTTGGTAATTGTAGGTATTAAAAATGAATCCTAAATTTTAGTTTATTATATTATACCTAATGTGATATAACATGAAACATGGTTGTACGCACTTCACGTATTTCATCTATTTAACTTACAACGTATACAAAAACATTAATATATAATACGATGTTTATTGTGATCGAATGAAAATCTTTGTCATACTTCCTGTTTTCTATGTATACTGTAAAGTAAGTAAGTAAGTAGTAATATTGGCTTTGGGTATCGAAGAAAAAAAAACAGTGTGCTAAATATAATACACATTTGCTCGAAGGCCAGCAGAATGCCTATACATATTATCTTTTCCAAGTCTTTGATTAAGAAAAAATTATAAATAAATTTAATTTTAAAATTTGATTTATCTATTACATAATTTAAATAAATATGTTATATATTATAGTATGTTTGTATATATTTATAATAATGTAAAATAGCTAATGATATGTAATATCTATTATAAATATAACTACCTATAACGTTTTGAAAAATGCGAAGCTGTGAAATTCTCGAGTTCTCGTAACATAATACACCACAACTACAATAAGTCAATAGGACAATCACTTGATATTTTGAGTACATAATTTCTGTAATCTAAGCGATGTCTTGAAATCAAATGTTTCTTTTAATAAACACTTTCCACGTATTGAGTATTGACAGTACATCTTCTTAAATATTAAGCTTCATTTCTGGAAATCGTTAAGACTTCACAACACCTAATGTCCTTAAACTTAATTTGGGTCATTAGTCAGATCTGGGATTGAATACAATTTAGTTGTTTGGCTCCATATTAAGTAAGTTCACATATTCAATGCACACAAACAATGTTCAAAATAGTTTTCTTCGTTTTGTGGCTTACAATATTTTACAAATATAATATTTTCATATAGGTACCTCATTCTTATATTGTTATATATATATATATAACATTCAAAGTTAATCTAATAAAAATATGCAACATTTTGAGCCAATTTATGTTTTTGATAATGTTTAGTTCCATTGAATCTTTCAATATTTATTTAAATACAATTTTTAAAAAATGACCTAATTTAATTTTTATTTATTTTTAATAATTTTAAGTATTTGTATACTAAATATACAATTATTTAATACACATATTTTCTATGCATGTAATTAATAATTTCATATTATTGGGTTCTAATCCATAAATAATTAATAAATTAAGATAAACTACACAAATTAATTAATGAAAAAAAAAAAAAGAAAATCTAATGAAATTTGTTTGTTTTATTTTGTCAATACTCATTAAAATACCTGATGCGTTTCTGTAGATAATGAAAAATTTGGTTAACCTCTGCAAGAAAAATTACTTCCACATTTAATTTATTTTCAACAATTTTCCTGAGTTATTTTCAAGATTTATCACCAGGTTGTTATCAAGTTAAATCATCTATAAATTCTTATAAAACAAAATTGAACAATTTATACTTCAGAATACTATATAAATTGTAAGTAAACATAGTTATATTTTACTCACAACTTATATGAAGAATTCTTGAATATTACATATGACTATAATAATGGAGATAAAATCAGCAATCATAAAGTTAGTGACTCCAGTAATGGACTTCAAACGACTGACCATTTTCTATTGTCACGAAACCTTATAGAAAATTCAACAATTAAGCTAGAGAAACCATTAGTATATTGATCAAGAAAATTTGATTGGTTGCCCCATTGTTGTACAGTGAGCATAGGTGCTTGTAATTCAAAACTAAGCAAACGTCTAATGGTTTTACAATGACTTTTCTTTTGTCGACAATATTGATTAAATAGTAAAAACTTTTAAAATATGCGTACCGTTAATGAACACAAAAAATATAGGTAATATCTACTTTGAAAAAATATTTATCATCTATTATTTTTATTTATTTATTTATTTTTTTTTTTTGAAGTACAGTTTTTTAAAAGCTCAGTAAGACAACATTTTCATGAATTTCCATGAATGATAAGGAATTTTTTCTAATATACCAAAGATCGTCAAAAATTAAGTTTTTTCTATAGGCATTCAAATTTCTCGGTTTATATATATATATATTTAACTATATTATAATTTAATATATTTTAATTACAAAATAATCGTTTATTAGCTATAGAATGTTACTATGGTATAGCAGTATTACACTGCTATATAATGAACTATAATAATTCATCATTAGATAAAGACTTACAAATATTTTTAGTAGAAAAAAAAGAGTTATTTTATTTTAATTAAGTACTCCTATGGTTATATTGTATAATACTATTCAACTACTGATGAAACGTTTCAAAATAATTTTTAGATTCTGATAAGAATGAGAAAAAAATAGTAACACAAATAGTTGGTTGATTATTTATTTATAATATCGCTCTAAAAACGCCAATAAAATTTTCATAAGTTATACCTACCTAGCAAATGGGTGATCCCCTATTATTTTATGTATTCACTAGTTAAACGATAGTGTCCATAAATAGATATAGATAAGGTGGTCACGAAAATCACTATCAAGATTTCGATATGTTCAAGCAATAAAAACATTGATTTATTTTATAAATGTATTCAATTTAAATTCATTTATTATAGCAGTTATAAATTATTTGTTGGGTTAAATTGTTATTTGTACATAAAATATTAATTGTTAGTTAGTACTTTTTTGTCAAGTGTTACTAATATGTGGCTTTTTATTACAAATAATCATGTAAATCTTATATTTTTCAACACGTATAGAAATATTGTACTCATAAGTACCTATAGATTGTATACAGCTCAACATAAAATAAAAATAAACTTATTTTTTTCATTTTTGTATAAATGCAATAAAAATATCAGAGAATTGTAATGGGACCTATCGATTCCACCAGTACAGGTACATAATGTAAAATATGTCTCAATTGAAACTTGATTTTTATTCTCAAAGAGTACAAGTAATTTTTAAATTGAATTTTAACCAAAAAAACTTGAATATTTAAATGAAATACACCATTATATTTTAGCCTTATGATTCGTAAACTATAATTGATTTCTGCAGTTACTATATAATATCTATGAATTCCCAAACGTCCCCGAGAATTCCCCATTACAAAACAGTACCATGGCGTAATGTACACAAAATGGGTAAATAATTAAATATTGACCATTTTAATCTAAGTCGACTACCCGTGCTCAGAATAATTTGTACACGTGCAATGATTGAAGACCACTCAGTTTTTAGGAGTCCACTAATTCCGATATCAAAATATATTGTGTGCTCGACCACGGTACTGGGTAGTTAATAATAATATCCTTGTTAGCATTAAAAGAGACTTTTATATTATAATATAAAATTATTTTTTATTGTTAATTCGCATATTATTTCATTTTAAATATTATTAAAATTTGTATTACTTTATAATATAATAGATTTTTTATTATTATATTTTAAAACTGTACTTAAAAAACATTAATATTCTATTTTCTACCATCCAATCTATATATTTACTGTGTTATCAATATTTTTTTTTTAAATATGTCCATTATATAATAATTTTTTGTTAATATTTTGGTAGTTTAGTTGAGTACGTTCACGACGTAGATTCCGGTTAAGGACGAATGCAGACGTATTATAATAACGACTCGAAATTATTAAATTAAACGAACTTCCACTATAGTAAAATTAATTCTAAACTAGAGCAGGTGTATAATATATAAATATTACGTATATATAATTAAACATAGTAATTTATTTTTAAATATATATAAATATCTTATCTACAGCTTCCGACAACGACTTCCACCAAACGTGACTAAACGTTTTATTGTAATGAATATATTAAAAATATAGTATTCTCATAAAAGTGGAATATTTTAAATAGAAACAGAAAGAGTAAAAGAAAAAAACCGAGATCGGTTCGAAATCATAAAAATTAAAAAAAAAAACTCCAATACTGAAGAGAAATCTTACACCGAATAATACAAGTAAACATGTTTACAGTATAAAATGTGTATCATTTTAAAACACTACGTGCTGTATTATAATAATAATATTTATATATATGTTCAGCCCGTTTAGGCGAGAAACTACGTTTTACCTTTAAATCTAATAAGACATGATATATCCTATTTCTTCCAGTCACTGATTTAATATTTATTATAATAGTACATATATTACATATTATAAACGATAACTCATAAGTATGTACACGTTTGCTTAAACCTATGATAGGTATTTATATAAATCAATTTTGGATAAATGCGCTCTTGCGACAATCCTGTAAAAGGCTTAATGTGACGCGTACATCTGATGGGTATGTTATATATGGGAGAGGAACCCCCTTATTCGTAAGCTGCACTATATATATTGGAGTGATAATAATAATAAATCTATTCAGTGAGTTTGAATTTTTCTTTGCGTCTATAATTTATAATATACATATACAGTATACACACACGTATTATAAGAGAATAAGACCGCGTAATATACGATGCAGTTCTGCAACAAGAGTGATTTAAAATGTTATTGTAGTTTTTATAGACACGGCGGCCAATATCATTCATAACCATTGAACCACAAGAAAAGGAAGATGTATTGTAAAGTTTATTAATAAATATTTACGTATGTATAATGTATGATGTATATTTTGAATACGAATCGTCAACGCGATGACCGGAAAATATTTCCACAGCCCATTTAACTTTCATAAGCCTCATGTTTTTAAGAACGATTCGTTGCATTCATTTGTATGTAGTGTTGTTTTTAGTTTAGGTATGATTAAGTTTAAGAATTTACCTATGATATATAGTATAATATATTATATTATATTAATATATCACATGTAGGTATAGGTACAGTGATAAATGACGTGCTATGGCTGTGACAATAGTTTCAGATAACGTTAACACATTTTTTTTTTTATTTTGGTTTATTTATTTTTTTTATTTTACAACAATTTATGATGAAAAGCTCACGTGCAGCACGTGAAAAGTTGTTAGAGTTTCCGTTCGGTCGCTTACCGTGTACACTCAGCTACATAATAAGTAATTTCAATTTTTAATCGCGTGTTTTTAGTTGCATATCCTAGTATCCTACTGTGTAAATGATATAATATATTCACGATTACGTATTATTATTTATAATATGTATATTATACGCTTAGTGTATACAACTTTATATATATATATACACGCGCGCTCATTGTTCGTATAGAATGATATAAATATGCATAAGTTAAACGAATATAATTATATAATATGTTGGAAAATACACGGACATGTATTTTCTAAATGGAAAATTATACTGATTTCTTGTGATCGATAAATGTAGCTTTATTCACTTCTGTAATTAGTAGATTATTGTCCTTTTATATATTTTTTTTTTTTACCACAATGATCTCGATTACTTTCCATAGGCAACTCACGAAAACTGATTTAAAATTTTCTAATGATTTTAAAACATACCTAATTTAACTTATGTAAATAATACTATACCTATTAAAATGATTATTTCTAAATATATTTTATGTCATGTTTAAAATAAATTTCACACCATTCGCTGACTATAAAGTTTTTGAAAAGTTTTAACTGGAAAAGTGTATTAAAAACAAATGCAAGATATTTGTATACGTATGCAGGGGACTCCTGAATATTTTTGTGTAAATTATTTTATATTCAGTCTCAGAACTAATGTGATTAATAAGATAAATGATCGTATAAGTTCTTGCAGCTATATCAGAAAATACAAAAACAAAACTCTCTCATTTGATATAAGAGCTATACAGCATGATTATTTTAAAGTGATTAAATTCGTATATCTAAACATTTTAAATTGTATTAAAATGTTTACTATTTGTAAACTATAATGTTGTAACCCATACGATGTGTAAATTCAGATTAACATTTAACATATAGGTACAAAAGAAGTTTCAGCGTTACATCTTTCACAAATTCTTAATATATTATTTTACATGGAGACCATGTTATTTTAATAGTTTTTTTCACAATAAAGGGAACCGAATATATATTTCTCTAGGACATATATATATATATTGTATACTACACTTCTTGTAATTTACATATGAACTTGGGAGCATAAGATGATATGTCTAATTAGTAAATGGAGCATCCATCATCCATTATGGCATCACATACATTTTTTTGTTTTTATTTGGTTAAATTTAGATTTTTAATAATGTCCGATTGTCATTATTGTCATTTAAAAATATTTAAGGGACTGCTTCAAATCCGTGTCAAAAAATCGCTCTACGTGTGATGTAAAGTATTTATTTATTTATAAAACATAATATTATACATTTCTATGCACAAAAAGTAAGACATTTAAAAAAAACGTAATATTATTTAATTTAGCCAAACCTATTATACTATTGCTGTAAACTCAAATCCCACCAATTAAAAACATGTGTGCAAATATAATTATTTCTTAAAATAACATAAATATACATATTCAAAACGAATATAAATTAACATAAAACCCAATAGCGATTTTTATTATAAATATTCAATTTTCATGATAAACAATAAATTTTAATTACATTAACATGAAGTCTTAACTGATATTTAGACTATAACTTTTGTATTACAAAAATTATTAAAGCCATAAATGAAGTAGGTTATAACCTCGCATATATACCTATCCTGGAATTTTGTATGTAATGAAGTCTACAATAAGAGCCCTACATTGATAATCTTTACTTTCAATGTGATTCAGAGATAATATAATTTAAATTTTAAAATTTTAAATAAAACGATTAGGTAACAAGGCACGTGATAAAATTAATTTGTGGTGTTTTAATTAAACGAGTTTTATAAATTAATTAGATAAATATACCCAGAAATCAGTAAGTAACAGTTAATGTATATATTTTTAATGTTTATGTATACTTTAAACTATAGGTATAATGGGGTACTTTTATTCGAAGACAATGGAATTCACGATAAATTCCTCCCGGAAAAAGCTAGTATACCTAATATGTATACTTAAAGTTAGAGTGGTACAAATGATAATATTATATAATCCTGAAAATAACAAAATATTATATCAATGCTTAAGTTTAAAATTGGTGCGATACAAGATAAATATAGTTGATCATAGTGGAGGATAAAAATTATTTAAAGACATTTAATATTTTAATGTATGCAAATTTTAATAATTTTGGGAGATAAATTTCAGTATCAAAAAAAAAAATATATATATATAAAAATCTCTTTAAAAAAACTAATTTGATTAAATTAACAATTTTGAATAATGTCCACCGTTTTAAGATACTACATTAAATTAATAAATTTTAAAGTACATTCAAATCTTTAACTACTTAAAAGTGTTAACTAAAAAAAAGATAACAAAAATAATTCTGAAACTAATATTCATAGTTGCTCGAACTGATGAGGACATACAATTTTAATATCATTAATTAGATCGTTTTATATTTATTTTTACTTAATATTTGTATTAAAATAATATAGTAATATTATAATATTATTATTTTTTATAAAATATTATTATTAATCTTTACCACAATTTCAACATACTCAAATGATATTATTATAACATTAAAGATAATATTTATAGTATAAAAATACATGATTTATTTTTTGAATACATCGTTAAGCTACAATCTGTTTTGTCATCGGTCATTTTTTTTTTTTTATGTTTTATTCTTATCCATAATAATTATTAATATTATAAAACTATGGTAACACGGCGTTATGGGTAGGCATTTTAGGTTCACTTCTGTCTATATAAGGTATCTCAAAAGTATTGTTTGTTAACAATAAAAAAGTGATAAATAGATATACATTTAAAAGTATTTGATACTTAACTATATTATAAAATATTTGTCACTTTAATATAAACGTAAAAATAAATGTTAAAAATAAAATAATGAAGTTCATTTCAGAAAACACTCGAAAGAGTTTATGTGTATATCTTTAAAAATACATCAAAGGAATTTAAGACAGAAATTACAGTGAAAACAAATATATACATATTTTTTTTCGCATAGTAAGAAAAAAAACATAATCACATTTTTTATAGTGTTTGAATTATCATAAATATTATTGGTATCATTCATAGTGATATAGTATATGTATGATACAGTGAATGATGAAAATTTATGAATGACATCATTCACCACATTTACATAATTTATCGTAACATAGTTCATTTTAATGCTCAAATATTATGTTAATTTTCAATAACAAACAATTAAAAATTGCCAATTATTCCTCGCCGATAAATGAAATCTTCATCTATTTTTACTGTTGTAATGTAGGTACTATGGAAAAAATATTATACAATTAAATGTTAAATGACGTATTGTATACTTTACTATTAGTAACTGCTATTAATTCAATTTAATGTGATACTAGTTGGCGAAAATTAAATTAACTTTACTCCACCATATTAATATATTATCATTTATCACACACGGAATAGTTTTAATATGTTCTTAATTTTTTATACACTTTCCTAACTTCCTTATAAGCTTTGCTATTAATACAGAGATATTTCTACAAAAATTATCAGTTTCCGTAAAAATAAAAAATGTCGTGTCGATTGTCCTTATAAATACTATTTTTCTTCACATTTAATGTTTTTCAAATAGAATTTGACCGAAGTAATGATCACTATATTACAAAAAATACACAGACACACAGTATAAGCTGTGTAATATTTATTTTTTTACTGCGTATTCTTGAATACAAAATAACTAAAATCTAAAGTTGTTATTAAAAAAAAAAAAAAAAAATTATGATTTCATAGAATTCTGTAATATGTACGTTTTAAATTTTAAGTAGAGTGTGATGGAGGAGTAATATAGTCAGTACTAATGATAATATCAAACTACTTAAAATAAAGTAAGAATTGGGATAGATTTATATTTATGAGCTCTATACATGAATAATAACATATTTTTAAATTCTATACCTATACACTTTTAACTCATATAATTAGTACGATAATATGCTGTATAATACAACGAGATAGTCAAAACTATCCCAAAAACGATGGAACAAATTAAATATTGTTTAGAATATTATTATAATTCACTCGCACGTGAGTCCGAGCTTGCAGATTATTACGTTTGAATAGTTACATAGGTAGTGGATATTGCCACGGGGTCGGCGTCGTCTTTTAGAGTTTCCTTTGGGTAATGAATGTTTAATCATCGCACATTGGACATATTATTATACGCCTTTGATTGTTATTATTTTCATATACATATGTATATATAGTTAGATGCGTAGGTATGGTATAATAGTAATAACATTAAACGCATTTATGTTTACGTTTTCCGGTACGTATACTAAAATAAACATATTTACTATAATATGTCAGTGGCGCCAACGGTGAAATTTGAATTAAATTAATCATCATCCGCTATACGGTAAGTAAATTAGGTTACTGAAACTATCCATTAAACAACGGAATATGAGTAATCGAACAGCGTCATATGCTAGTCAACCAGAAAAAACTTACCAAATAAATTATAATATTATACTTAAAACGTAATAACGTTCCTAAATTTGTGTTAGATTTACTAAATAAGGATTAGAAAACAGTGGTTTCAAAAAGCGAACTGATATATTTTTTAAGCCTAGAATTTGATTTTTAAAATAGAGTTAATAAGTCATGGTAATAATAATCTTGTTTTGTTCCAAATATTACTCAAAACATTATTAAGTCACATGTAATTTTTAGAAGGAATTTGATACTTAAATGAATTATTCACCTATTTATAAAACTGTTTTTCTGAGAACATAACTCGACCATAGTGGTTCGACTTCGACCATCGACCAATATTTATAGAAGATGTTCATATTTTTGGTTCTCTCCTATACCAGAAAAAGTAACGTTAGTAAAAAGTTATGTGGATGTATATTTAATTTGTATACAATGCATAATATTATTATATAATAATAACAATAATATAATATGAAAATGTAAAACGAAAAGCACATATTTCTTATATTATTAAATTCGTTTTTTACTTAATCTAAATGACAGTTTTCAGCCATTCATTGTTCGGAAAACAGTAGACCGAATGATTCCGGACTTTTAGCCTTGGGGCCATGATACTTACTCTACTATGAACAATGATTTATAAACTTAAATGTAAAATGTAGTATATATAATATATATGTTCATTATGCAATAATACGGGAATGATTTTATTATTAATTGATTTTGTTTATCACAAATTCTAAAAAAAAAAAAAAAATTGATTTTATTTAAAAACACCAAATACTATGAGTTACCATTTTACCTTAGAGCCTAACTAATAATATTTTAGATATAATATGTGCCATTTTTCTTTCTGCAATTGTATATGCAGATATGATACACATTCATGTTTATTGATAAATTATTATATCATAATTCATAACAGTCAATATATACATAACCAGTCACGGAACCATCGATAAGTACGCGTGCATCAACGAGCCATGGTACACTGATATTACAGGTATAAATTTAATTTCAAATGACAATTCAAAATGTTCACACCTAGGTTCTAATTTTGTTTTTTCCTACTACCTAACATCATTATAAATAAAAAAAAACATGATATGGAAAAATAAGCACATTTCATGAAAAAACATGATTATTGATCATAACCTAAGGATACAAGTTCGCTACTAATAATGTAAATTATACAAATTATAAGAACAAAATAATATATGTTCACATAAAAATTTGCTACATAGAACAAATTTTCCATGTCTTCGCCCACCTAAATACATATTTATTCAAAAGTTGTAGGTATTTTTAAAATTGCGAGTATTTTAAATTTAAAAACAATATCTTAGATATTTTTTTGCAAAATTTTAGAACGTGGAAGTTAGAAATCATCCGAATATTTTAGCAAAGTGATTAATTTGGATTTTATAAGCCAATATATACACACACTTAATTAATGCACAACTACACATAAATAATAAATTATATAGGTACATCGCGATGAAGACATTCCAATACTAGGAATTTGTGAATTATAATATAATATATATAGGAAACTGTTGTATAACTTAAAACAATTTAAAAAAAAATACTCGTTAATAAGTTTCGTGGAAGTAATGCGCAAGTTCGTGGAAGTAATGCGAGAACAGTTCCCACGGCGCCGGTGGTTTAAAAAGAAAAAATTCAAAGAAAAACTGTTGGTTAGAAAAATTTTTGAAATCAAAATTTGGATAAATATACAAATGAAATAGATAATTTCACATATGACTTATAATATATAGCTAAAAATGTATTTAATTTTTTTTTTTTATATTTAATTGATATATTTAATGAATATTAATTAAACAAAATCAGATACCTATTACCTACAAAATAATAATTATTATTTTTATTAAAAGTTGTAAGCAAGTTGTTATCACTCTGCTTTACATTAGGTGTCGAATAGATTAAGTCTGTAATGAAAGTCTCAAATTTGAATTTAATGACTTATCAATGTATGATCTTAGAACATATGAAAAATTAGTTTTTTTGTGAAAATACTATGATCTTTGCAATTATAGTTTTTATTATTATTATTATTATTATTTTATATATATATACAACTTTGGCAATATTATTTGTTGAGTGTCTAATGGTCCACGATCTACTTTTGATAAAATAAAATAAAATAATTAAAATGGTTATTAATTATATTACTATAAAATGATTGCAGTTCTTTAAAAAACTAACTGCTGTTAGTCTGTATGCAATGAGCCTGAAAAACAGTAGGACATACGGACACACGCACGCTACGGTTGACGAACAACTACCGCGTAGTGTTTATGACGGACGGCGTCGTCTGAACGTCTGATGTTCTCGCATAACATAATAATATTATAACTAAATGATAATAGGCTTAATACTACAATATTATAACAACTTACTTTTGCAAGTTCTTGTATTCAATTTTCCAGATTTTTTACTCACCAAATTATAATTATTTATCAACATTATTATAAAAAAAACTATTAAATTTCGAACATTCCTCATGCAAATAAATAGCTCAAAAATAATCAAAATTTTTAAAAATTATTTAATACTATATAAAATAAATTAATATAGAAATTTCAACATTTGATGTATTTAATATAAAATTATTCGTTTTTGAATAACAATAAAATACTTATATTGTTTGACGAGAAATAGTTATTACACGAATGAATAGGCAATGTCATAAAAATTTGAACTTCAAATGATCGTAAAAAATTAATTTGACTTTTCAGTAGATATTTTTTTTGAATATAGGTTTCAAAGATTATAAAAGCACTGTATTATAGTTTTAAATTGCATGTATAAACTGTCAATTTTTAATGAATTTTAACTACTACAAAATAATATTATATACTTTAAAAAGTTTTGACAAATTTTGTTAAAAATCTAATTTTAAATGCGTATTTTTTTTAACTAGAAAAATTTTAATTGTTTTTACCGGTTATTTTGAAAAATACTAGTAATTTTTGATTTGCATCTCTTTAAAATAGTTATCCGAAATTAGCTTCAAAAATGAAAATCGAACTGTTTTTTGACTACTTATCATATATACAGACACACAGACACACACACGTTACAAAAAACATAATTGTATAGTAAGCAATGTATTCATCGCTTAACTCTAAAATGTTCTTAACCACATAATTATAACATTTAAAATTATAATAATTTTGTTTGATTTTGAAGAAACCGCTTTTGTATGATGTCCACAAGTAGGTAGGTATGCAATATTTAAAAATATTGTGCGATAGGTACGGTGAAATCCCAGTGGAATGTTTCTTGTTGAGCTTTACGTCTTATCATTACAAATATAATAATATAATATTTATAATCGATATGGTATGAAATTTGTGAGCAGCATAATTTCCGGTCTGTTGAAACATTTCGCCTATTTCCTGAGGATTACAAGTCGATTACGCCGCATCAAGCTAATAGTAAGACGCACATTATATATTATCACGTACAATATTGTTTATAGGTTCATTGTAAAATTAGCAAGAATTCATATATTTCTACAAACATTATAGGTACCTATTGGCGTTATTTAGAATTTATTGGAATATAATATGCGTTTTCACTTGGATTAGTTTTTAAGCTCCAAGTTAAAATAATGTAAACTAGTCACGTCGTCCGTCAATTTTTAACGGCTATAATATTGTATAAAATAAAATTTAATATGATATGTTTTTAAGTATAAACATAGTAGTAACCAGGATTTTAAAATCTCCTCTTATGTAATTGTACACTAATACTACGTATTATTATTATTGGAACCTTTAATATAGAAATTAAACATACATTAATAAAAATAATAAATATCAGTAGTAAGAAAAACGAAATTCGAAAAATTTAATGAAATTACTCGTAAATCGTTAGGTATATTTATTTACTGAATCTCAATAAACAATCCATCAATAACCGGTAATTGTATATTAGTAAAATATAATATTAATATCTACAGTAATTCAATTTTATTATATTTAATACATAATATTATGTGTGTAGTAAAATGCATTTCTAATTATTAAAAAATGTCTCGGAATATACGACTACCTTTAAGTAAAATAATAATAATTCAAAAACTCAAATTTGTCGATTAACTCACATAACACAAATAGTACACTGTGTTATTTTAATAAAATCTATTAGAAAATTAAACAATTGTCTTTCTGATTTACACTCATAATATATATACATGGTTTTTTTTAACGTTTTGTGAAGCATTCATAAATACAATTGTGGAATAAAACTTTAAAACTCTTAGTTGGTGATATTGCTATTTTACTATACATTTATTTAAACTTTAAATGTTTATTAGTAATAAACTATTAATTTTATTGCAATGTATATAATACAAAAACAATCCAATGTTAAATACTTATAAATTAAAAGTTTTAGAAAAATGATTTTTTTCATTTTTGAATGTTTTAATCGAAAAAAAATGGTCAAGTGGATACCGCTCTGCTGTACATTATGTGCCGTGTGGATCATTATTATATAATATAGGCGAGTGTTAAATTTGAATCCAATGATAGTTATCATTGTATACGAAAAACGATTCTGAACGAAGATGATTTGTCAGCCTAGGATATAATTTCCAGTGGTTGGTGAAAAAGGTGGTTTATGTTTAAATGGCCTGAATACACCAACATTTAAGTTATTTTATAATATAATGCACCAAGTATATTCACTTTTACATCGGAGACCAACCACAAAGTTTGAAATTGAAGCATTATTTCGACACGTTCTCGTGTATACAGACACAAAAAAAACCACACATCATTGTAAAATCAATACATTCATCACTTCGTTCAGAAACTAAAACATGTAAGAATTATAGATACTAAAACACGTGTATTTTTTATATTGGTGTATGTAAAAATAGTTTCGAATTCTAAAATAATTCCGGAGCAATTTGAGTGTAAATCTCAAAGACATGTGTCGTATCAGTGGACAAGCCATAGAGAGGTAAGAAATTGTCGATTTCAACTTGAAACAATATTATATATATGAAATAAAGTCCTCGAAAACGGGCTACGTTTATTTGTCTGCGCGTGCTTTAAACGATATCTTAAATGTTTATGTAGGATGGAGTATATCGACTTACGTAGGTACGCCCCGATGGCGCCGGAGTAAAAATTTCCGGAGTAAAAAGGTCCAGCAACAAACTTTTGTCGATACCACCAACACGCTACCACTTCGTAACTCAATTCGATTTATCACTGGCCCATGCGCATGAATATTACCGTTTAAGATCGTACATAATATATCGTAGTTCCTATATATATCTCGTGAATCTACATATATATTAACCTGTAAATTCCATGAGAGATTTATCAGACTACAGTTCCGTGGACCGTAACTTAGACCAATTTTTGTATATTTGTATCAGTCGACGTAATCGTTATTTCGTTCCAGTTATAGATAAATAGTAAACAATAACACAATTTAAAGTTTAAACCAGAATCGTTTTTGGAAAGATATTAGAGTGAAAACGTAATTTGTTATTTTAAAAAATTATTTAAAATTTGGATGAACGTTTTAATTTGTTCTACCTTGACTACTTCATGCGTTTAAACTTTGGGAATAAAAAAACTATTGGTTCAATACAATACATGTATACTTTTCATCACAGAGGTACCATTTACTCTTCAATCCCCGTTACGTATTTCGATTGGTGAACACTTTTCGTATCGTTATAATAAATCATACTAATAATTGCCGTAATTATCGTAATAATGCGAAATATTATTCGTGTACGATTATATATTATAATGTTATATGTTGGATCAAATCATATAATGATAAGAGTATATAATCATTAATATTATTTTACGCGTACTTATTTCATAACGATTTATACCCACGGAATCGTATAAGTTATGACGACAAAATCCTTCCGACCCTCTGACGTTGGGTTCATTATTACTGTATACCATAATCCGTTTCGTCTTAATTACATATATTATATATTTATAAACTATAATGCAATAATTATAATATTATACGTAAGAAATACAGAACGGAATAATTATAGCAGTGATCTATAATTTATTAGTAACCACAATCAGTGACGTTATCAGGGAATTATTCAGGTACTAATAAACAACTATAATATTGCGTTATATTTTACATTTTTGTAATAGGCGCATACATATTATGCGAATTGTATTATTTTTTGTATATACTCTTCGAATTATTTATGATCACATCAAATATATACAAATAATCGCACGACTAATGTTAACGCCAAGTACCCAAAGACTTGTGCGAAAATCGGCATCAGCTATGATTAGTACTTCTTAGTTGTATTGCTTGGCTATAGAAATTGTTTAAAAAAAAAAAACAATAAATCTGTACCGTTTCTTTACATTTCCACTGTCAAAAAAAATATTTAGCAACCGCTTATTATTAATTTGAATAGATAGTAGTAAGTGCTTACCATTTTCTGGGCAAGCATTTCGTTCGATATACTCTTATGTATATACGTAGATAAACATAAAATATTAAATAAGTAAAAATTAAAATCCATTGAGATAAAATATAGTTACGTATCAATTTATTCAAATTTAGAACTATAATATAATACATAATATGCATTTTTAACTATCTATATTATATTATTCTTATTTATTGTAAAACAAATGAAATCAATTGTATACAATAGAATTTATTTTACAATTAAAATAAATAATTTTGATATTTTAAAAATTGATATATTATTTTAATATCTGAAGGAAAATAAATTAAAAGGTAGGCAAGTGGTTACTATAATCAGCAGTATAGTATATGTGGCGAGTAGTTTACTTCACTGTAATGATTGATGTATTAATTTAAAATTCAATGTTATATCATTATGTACTAAAAAACAATTCAGACTTCAACTCAGCCTACATCACTAAGTATATTCCAAAAATAAATATTATGGTAGCTTAATTTAATTTTTACTGAAAACATCACATTTATTATATTATTAATGTTTTTATAATATATATTTATACCATATTATATTATTGTAATTATATTTTGAGCAAATACCAACTTAATGTAAAACAATATGAATAATAGTTGATTTTATAAATAGATTTTATACGAAAAACGTCTTTATCTACTTATCTTATAAGCAGACAAAAATAATACATCGCTGTAAAACCCATATATTCATCAATCCCTTCAAAATCCAAAATAAAAATTTAATTTAATTAAGTAACTTAAAATTGGTTTAAGTATTTTGAAAAATTGCATTGTGTTCGCGGACAATGATATTATGTATAATATATATTGTATGTCAAAAAAAAACCATACACACACACACATAAATTATTGTAAAATCATTATTTTCATTGCTCCACAAAACTAAAAAGACATTTAGTACTCAAGGTATAGTATATTTTGCCTAACTATGTAAACATATAAATGTTTTTCATGTTAAACATCCTATAACAGCATAAAGGATTGAAAAAAAAGCTAAAAACACCCTCCGAGCCAAAAACTTATTGATTATAACTTTTACTAACTTTTATTGAAATCAGTCAACTAGTTTCTAAGATTTTTAGCCGTTAGCAACTTGCGTTCGTTCAGATAATGCGTTTTCGTATGTTATACGAAATAGCTTTTGGCAAAAAAGTTCCGAGATGAAGTGCGTATAAATATTTACATATAAAAAATGTTTGGTAAAAAATGATAAGTACCTTAATTTGTATTGTTTATTTTAAAAGAAATAACCAGTTTAGTAAAATGTTATCCCGGTTTTTAAATAAAATGGTCCCATCCTATGAGTAAGGTTTTCGTCCGAAATCTCGATCGAAATCCATTACACTATACATCTTATTTTCAATAAAAATCAACGTATTATTCACGGCATGACATTGTATTTTAAGTGGTTATGAAATATAAGATTATTATCACAGTGATTTATGTGCAATATTTGACTCAAAAAAAAGATAAAATGTTATAGAAAAGTTAGTGAATATTAATCATTTCAAAAAACCTTTTACATTAGTTGTAATTTAAAATTTCTATACCATAATGTTTTTTTTTTTTTTTTAATAAAAATAAACAAATAAAAAAAATTATGCTAAACAGAGTTTAACTCGGAGTCATTCCATACATTTCTATCTAAATTTATTATTAAATTTTGGTAATTAATAATACAAAACTGCACTAACTTATTTCAAGTCATGCGCGAAGTAAAATTAAATAAACTGTCTTCCACGTGTCCAAATGGGCAACGACAAACGAGGTGTTGATTAAAAATACGTTTAATTGGGATAGATAATTAAAAAAAGGCCCAATAATAAATTCGTATGCGCATCGCGCATGTAAAAAAATAATCTAACTCTAATCAGAATACGTTTGTTACAGCTTTAAATTCAAATACGCCGCTGACCCGATGGTCTACGTCTCTACGATATAGTTTAATACCTAATGTTTCGAAAGAACTATATTAATGTTAGGACTTTAGAAGTATGCTGTGTTATATTCATATCATCATAATTTGATATTGTTTACTAACCTACGTGTTTTTTTCAATGAATATAGACTACAGCTCTTTTTGGTTAAAATATTAGGTGCCAACTTTGCTTGCGAGTACTTATATTTCATTAATGAGTTATCGATTTAATATATTATATTATTTTATTCTTGTCTATAATAGTATAGTCGACTATAGTGTAGTATTATCTTGGAAAATCTAAATAATGACCATATTAATATTTTTACTGTTGAGAAACAAGGGCTAAATAATTATTTGTAGAAATCGTATTGTTTCCATTATTTTAACAGATTACAATAAAAAAATATGTATATACCTTACAGATTTAAACAACTGATTTTAGGCCCTCACAAGCAACTAGATCTGTACGGATCATTATACTCGTACATTACCTAATACATTATAATATATTTTATATATATTTGTCAATAAATAAGTGTCTTGATATTGTTACAATAATAATATTTTTTCCGATGTTTTTAAATTCAAAAACTCTACTACCATTCGATAATATATTTTTATATAAACTGAAATTAACCGTTTAACGATAACACGAGTTATAGGCGCTAATTTTATATATGATTGAATATAATGGTTTTCCTAGATTAGGTTGTACAATCAGTATGTTTGAGACATTATACGATTTTGTTTATGTTTGTCTTTAATTGGACTCATCTACTCTAATATTTACGTTTGGTACTGTTTATTAGTTTATTATGATTCACGAAACAGGATATGTATGTTAGACAGTACCATTAAATTAAAAAGTAAAAATAATAAAATAATCGAAAATAATATCGTGATAACATTTTCTCCTACTAAAAAAAAAACATGCTAAAATATTGTGGTTAAAATATTGCTCTCGTTTTATAGCCGTATATATTTGCGAATCACTGACCGTATATGGTTTTAACATTTATTATACATATATTTAATTTATTTTATTTTCTTAAAAATAGAATTATTATATTAACTATCACTGAATAATAATATAATTTTAAGTTTTAGTTAAACAGTTCACTTTCAATATTTAAGTAATGCGATTTCAATAAAATTGTTTAATTTCAAGAAACAATCGTGATCGTTACGGTGGCGTATGTCATTAACGGGTAAGAAATTAAAATTGCAAGTTGGTTCGGCATGATACCGTGTATTCACACTGAGATGTATTAATTGTCGAATAGTCGACCGTGTTTTCACATAGGTCGAGTGTCACACGTGTTGTTGGCTACTTGAGGCAAAACTAAGCAGCCGACGAGACTGCATGATATGTAATCGACGTAGGTACCATACGTCCAGGTCGATCCTGGATCATTCCTTCCGTAAGGCTTTTCTTGTATAAGAGTTCCACGGGACACGGTGATGTCACCATTGTTATCCTCATTTCCGTGACTTCTCACTTCGTTTTGATATAGTTCAGTATTATTGATCAGGAGAAGATTTAATGCCGAAGTACCTACCAATAAACTAGGTTATTATATTATTATTATATGTATTATACTGGTACGTTGGGCTTGATTAAGGAAGCATTTGCCTAGACAATGATTTTGTTAGTGCCTTTAATTTTCACACTGTCGATAACCATCCCTCGCGAGCTTTCTGCTCCTTTTAAGAATTTTCCTATCAAACAGTTGCGGTGACCGTCCATCGGTTGCATTTATAATATTATTATTTAAATTATACGTACAATTCATATCATACAGACTACAATCATATGATTTCGAGACTAATTTCATTATATATTCATACTTGTCAATTAGGAATATAAATATAATCAGTTTTCGTTATTTCTGATTGTAATCTGAATTTTGAATTCTTATTTTATAACGTGTTTCTATTAATACGCTATCATAATTTTTACTGTAAATGTATACGTTTTTGTGCATGAAAATATTCGCAATTAATTAATATTATTATCGAATATAGTATAGCATAAATCTAATCAACATATTGTATTATATTGATCCATATTTTATATATACCTAATTATATAATCTTAAATGTTATCCGTAAATAAATTAAGAAAGAAATTCATGGGCACCCACTTGAGGGAAGACGAAGCACTGACCCCTGGATAAGTAATATCTATACTACTAATTTAATATATTAATATAATATATTATAATTCATATGATTTTCTATTTTTTATTTCTTTTTGTTTGAATCTCAGTTGTTTTTGATTTATCGTGTCTTTTTCTTGCTTCGTTTACTTTTTGCATCAATTAATTATGTTTAAGCTGTAAATTTATAGGTATAAATAAGACTTATAGGCGTAAGTTAATGTAATATTATTTCATAATCCTGCAGTTCAGTACCTACTATTAATATTACCTATTATATGTATATATATATATACTTATAATATATATTGTTTAATCTATGCCACTGTCCAGTAGGTATATTACCTTAGTAACTCATTCATAACTTTACATTCGTATAAAATCATTTCTACAGACCATTTCAGTTCAGTATTAATCGACCATTACTACAGGAGTGTCCGGTAAGAATTTAACGATACCAACTTATAGTATTATAGACTAGACTACATTATATTACATCAGTGGTTCTCAAACTTCTTTTTTCGCGGAGCCCTTGAGATGCTAAAAAAAATTTACGGAGCCTCAAAAATTTGGAATATCAATTTTACGACTTATAACAAAATATGGATCAATAAATTTCTAATATACAAACGTTATACAAAATAAATGTAACTTTTAACAATTTAACGAATAATAATATATGTTCTTAATTCAGATGTGCCCGAAGAGCCCCTAGATTAGTTTCTCGAGGCCCTAGGGCTGCGTGGAGCACAGTTTGAAAACCGCTTTATTAATTAATATAGTTATTTTTAATTTATATAATATATGTCAGTCAGTCTTCTTAATCCATATTCTATAAGTGTATAGTTTAGGTTATTATTTATAATTATAATGATAAGATGCAGACTGTCTACTAGAGCAGCGTTTCTTAAACTGTGATCCGCGGAACCATAGGGTTCCGCAAAACTAAAGTGCTTTTTTTTAAAAATTTTCAAGAAAATTACTTTAAAAAATCTAACTAAAGATAAATAGCTACTAGCGGGAAAAAATGTTTTACGCGTTACAAATATTGAAACAAAGTACAGATTAATTATCGAGCTGTTATAACTTATTGTTGAAAGCTTAATATAAGTAGCTAAAAATCTTAAAAAAAAATAGAGATTCCACGATTAAAGTGAACATAAAAAGGGTTCTACAGATAAAAAATTTTTAGAAACACTGTGCTAGAGTAACAATTACAAGTTTTTATCTGTAACATAAATTGATAGTTACTACTCCTATTTATTTTGTAAATACATACACTGTATTTACTTATTTTAGGCATTACTGCAGTTGTGATAAACCAGTTACCACGGATAACGAATTATAACTTATAAGATAATTTTGTATAATCGGCATAGAATAGAGATTTATTCATAATTGGGATTGTAAGCGATAATCGACAGTAGCACTCAAATTAGTTATAGCCTATAGGTACCTAATAAGTAATAATAAAACTTTGGGTTGAATGATATCGAATTTACTACTTAATAGATATAAATTCTGGTCTTTATAACTGATAAGTTTCATTATGACCAATGCCGCAATCAGTAATCACCTTTGTGGGGCGAACTGTGCGAGTCCGTGGAAAGTGGGTGTTATAAAATTCATTTAGGGGCTTTTGTGTACTTTTGTGAATTTATTGGAATAGTAATATATCTTTTGCCTTGTGGTATAAAAATTCTTATAACTGTAAATCTACTGACGAGTTATGACACATTTACACTTACAAAACTACCGAACTTTGAGGGGCTATATCTCATCAACGGATCTCCCCATCCGACATTTATACCAATTGCGGTACTAACATTGTCGGAGCCTCGAACTTATTACGTGCGTTGGTTGATAAACCCAGCTGTAAAGATCGTCTCACTGCTAGATTCCATTGTACGTGGCATTTTAATCCACCCGAGACGCCCCACTTCGGTGGATTGTGGGATGCGGCTATGCGGTCTGCCAAAAATCTGATGGTACGAATATTGGGGGAACATATGTTTACGCTGGAGGAACTCTGTACACTATTATGCCGCATAGAGTCCATTCTGAATTCGCGTCCCTTAGTGTCACTTTTGTCGGATCCGTCTACGTACGACTGTTTAACACCCGGGAATTTCTTAATAGGCCATCTGTTAGGTTCGGTTCCTGAAGTACACGTAGCTTACACGGTACGGTTAGGTAAGGTTAGGTTAGGTGAGTACCTCAACTAGTTGCAAACGCGTAATCGTTGGACACACGATGTGACCAATCTTGCAATCAATGACTTGGTTATTGTTAAAGAACCAAATATACCACTGCTACGATGGAGTATGGCGCGTGTTGAACAATTGTTTCCCGGAGCAGACGGTGTAGTACGACTTGTAGTCAGACCGTTTTTTGTCGCTCATTGGTGTCGACGAAGTACTGTCTTTCGCAGTTGTACGAAGCACCCCTGTGTGCGCTCTTTTTTCGGCGATATATATATATCCCATCGTTGTAACGTGTCGTCATCTAAGGCCAACCGCCATTCCCGTAAGAGCCTTGTGGTACAACTTATGATACCTAGTAATAGTACATTTTCTTCATAGAGCCATAAATTTATTAAATGAGTTTTTAGTAGTAGGACAATAAAAAACCAGAGTGAGGCTAAATAATTAAAAATCAGTACATAAGTTTTAAATTTTATAAAAAAAATTATATTTTATTTAAATATATTTTTTTCTTTTTTTAGGCTTGATTCCTTTGCTTGGAATAGATGTATGGGAACATGCATACTATTTGCAATACCAAAGTAAACGAGCGGATTATCTCAATGCAATCTTTGAGGTAATAAATTGGGATGCAGTATCCAAACGATTTTCTGAAGCTTCAGCTTAATTTTTATTATTCGCTTGCCTTCCTTGTAGGTATCCAATCCGGCACCGCCATAATCGTCTCGTATTTAATTTTCGTCAATAATTTATAATAGTAATAATATTAATAATCAATAAAAAAAAAATAATTTTAAGCATTATAAGATACCTGCATAAAATACGTCAATGTTTAATTTTAGTAAAAATATCGTTTTAAAGATATATTCTGAGAAATTCCTCGCAAAAATGATATTAAACTAAGGTTATTATAGTTACTCACAATTTTAATTAATCTTTTACCGACATCTAAATATATTTTCTATTTTTTTGGTGGACTTCTCCCCGCTTCCAACTATGCGTAGTATGTATCACTGCCAGATTGGATTTTACGTAGACTTTAAATAAATGACCACAATGTTGGATGGCTGACACCCATTTCATTTCTTCAATCTAAAGATATTATGATTAAAAATATATTTTTGTGATTGTAATTAATTTTTAATTATTTTTAATTACCTCCGGTTGGCAGCTTCGGCATAATTATTTGTTGTACGACCTTGACCAACGATTATTCGATCGTGTACATTCCATAATCCCGGGGGGGGGGAAGTGCTGGTCTACGTCCATTTTTTGATCTATTTTTGCAGCCAATGTAGTTATCCTCAAACCAATCCAAAAGATCTTGTAACTCGTCTGGTAAATATTCTGCTAGCTCATCTACGGCTTTATCGATGTCTTCAATTTTCACAAAAGCTAATGCAGTTATCATTTTAACGGAGAGAGCAAAATCTGTATTACTATTATAATTTGAAATCAAATCTAAACTACACAATTTTTTATCAGAAATTTTTCGTCAGATGATACAAACATCCATTGATTTGAGCGTTTGGAAAAGATTCTTTCATAGATAGTATGGAAACATTTTCAAAATCACACGATAAAAAATCAGGACATAAAATGGGTTTTAATTGTTTTAATCTATGAAAAAGTTGTTGGTATGTCTTAGCTTGTTTATTTGGTAAAAGTGCATAGATAAGAGGGTGTACATCTCCAATATCTTTAGCCAGTATAACGAAAAGAGGAGGTGCAATTTTTAAAATATCTTTTTTTTTCTTTAAGGCCTTTGAGACCATCTTTCCATAGAACAAATTCTTCCCCATTCTTCTCTATTCTCTGCTCTATACTCTGAAGCATTTATTTCCCATTTTTATTCTTTGTTATTTTGCATTTTCGTAGGCCGTGTGTTAGTGTTTAATTTAATTGTATTTATAATTTTTTTATTATTATTAAAGCACCTTCTTATAGACTACATTGGTTGTTCTTCCACTTAATACTAAATTAACACTAAATTTGAAGACTCTATACCCAGCGGTTTGGTCTGGGAGTTGATAAGTGTATCGGGGCGGTCTCCTATATGTACATAGATTTTAACATTGTAGTTCGGTTTGAATAGTCAAAACATTTAGGTGTTATTATATAAATACTCACAAGTGTGCGAATCTTAGGTCATTGATCTAAACAAGTATTTATGCATTTTAGGACGATTCCTCTCACAGTCTTGCTTTCTTATTATAGTCTTATAAAATATTACGATACAGCGTTATTGACCTTAACTCCAAAATGCCATCAGTGGTTACTCGAGTTCTCAGCAGTGAGTAGCGTATTCTAACGGAATGTACGTTTTAGTGGTGGTCACATCGTAACAGAGGACATACAATTACAATCTATACCACTCACACCGCGTGAATTGAATTAATTATATATACGACTGCTGTGTGAAATTGTTAACATTTTTAAGAAAAGAGTAAAAGCATTGTAGAATCTAAAAACAGTAAATTTTATACATGAATTATATCGATGAAAATATATTAATATATTTTAGATTTCTTGGTAATTTCAGAGATAATCTAGGCATTTAATTGACAAAAAAATAATAGCTTATAATATTAATATATAATGAGTCTCCAAGTTGTTAATATTATCTTTTTCAGTAATAGCATACATCAAACAAGATTTTTTTTCAATTAAATTCTCCAGCGGTGATTTAAATTTTAGAATAACCATTTTATTTTACTTGTAGTACTTACACGTCTAAGTAGATAATTATTTTTAAAATGTTATGTATATGTATTTAAATTAAAAGTTTCTGAATTATAAAATTGTATGTAGGTACTACAATTAATAATTTATGATGACAAAATAAAATATAAATAAAAGACTATGATAATATAAGTATTATAGTTAATATTAAATATTTAATTAATTAACATTTACATAAAATTTGTAATTTTCTAAGTATATTATTAAGAACTATATACGTCTAATTAATATATTTTATATTCTATTTAATTATTGCAATAATAACTTACTTATTACAATAGAATCTATATTTTAATTTAATGTTTAAAAATTGAAATATAATTATCTACCTATATAAACAACAACAAAAAATGTATATTATTCCTATATGAATAAGTGGCGTCAAAGATTCATTCAGCTGGTGTCTATTCGTAAGATTCAAAACATTTTTACTAATATACAAATATTATATATTTATGTATTTAAAAAATTTTCAATTATTAATAGTAGCTCTGGAGTAGTTACCAGTGTGCAATGCATTTTCACACTTCACGACAATCAATAATAAAAAAAAAAAACATAAATTTACTTAACAATTTAAAGTAAAAGAGGGTGGTTCTTATTTTAAAAAATTACATTTGTATTGTTAAAGAATTTTATTTTATTTTAAAATATGATCTTAAAAAATATTTGGTAAATGCTTATCACTTATGGTGAACTACATTATATAATATGAAGGTATATTTAAAAATATCGAAACATAAAAACTGTTAGGTACTCACATCTAAAGTTCTTATAGAAGGTATTGTAGTTCGTCTACTAAAAACCTATTTTCGTGGCGATGTTGAGTCGCGTTTTCCGACGGGTGATGTCTATTTTTTAAAAAGGAAACCAAAATTGTTCACGTTCGTGCTAAAATCTCGGTAAATATTATGTCCATCATGTTTAAATTAAAAGTTTTAAAGTCGTTGGCGGACAATATAACAATATATGTTTAATGTTATCAAGGAGATAATAATAGGTTGTACGAACTGCTTATAAATATAATATGTTTTTCATTTATATTTATTTATAGTCGTGGACGGTATATAATCGCTGCACCAACTGGAAAAACGAAAACTTTTGTCACCAGTAACTTTTTATATTGTTGGATGAAAAAAATGAAATAAAGTTCTAGCATTGTTTTATGGTTGTATATAAGTTTAACTAGGTATATGATTTATGATTTTTTTTTCGTTCAGTATAAACGATGCTATATCGCGTCCTTATATTATCCATTAACATGTAAATCGTATAAAAAATACAAAAACAATATTATAACTATCTACCTGTACATAATTCTCGGCGTTTTCGATAAAAAACTTTGGTCGCTTCAATGATTGTTATATATTATTATATTATCCCATTTCTCATTCTGATAAAAAATAATATGTAGTATGTGTATATGGTGAGTACTGTCTACGTTATAGTCTTTGTTTCTAAGAGTATATTACAATATGATTATATACTCCTAATGCTTGAAATGTTTAAATAATTAAAGGTAAATATTTAATATAATATTAACAGCACGATAGGTACCAATTTTTAGATACAAAATATTTTTAGGAAGCGGGTCAGCTATTGTGTGTTTAACAAAATATCTCGTGGGCGTTGATAATAAAAATGTGTATTAAACAATAAATAATGTATTAAAAAAAAGTATGGGCTATATGCTTAAAACGTTTTCGCGAACATCAAATAGAAATTAGGCTGGTCGCGGGTTGAAAACCTCCGCAGTAGGTACACTGTAGATATTTGTTAACATTTTTGTACACCACACATATTTCGGCGAGCACATCATATTTTGTTTATTTATTATTTATACCTAAACAAAATAGTCGCTTTGAAAAAAAAAATTGTCATTGCAGGATTACGTGTAGTCGTGATATACCTACTGGTATTATACAATAGTATATAATACATCGAGTCTCGGCGCTTGGCTATTCTGTGACGTTTGAATTACCTGGCAATGTCCCAGGTCCTGGCATCTGTACCGTTTAACGTCAAATGGAGGTGCGTATTAGTCAACGGTCTTTTTGGCAAACGGAGGGTGGATCAATATTATTGTTACTGCGGAAAATAGTACGGATACCTGCGATTAAATCGCAAAATATATAGGCTCTACGCGTCTTATGGTGGTATTAATTATTATTATATAGAAGCTGCGATATAATATAATATTACAATATGACAGTGCACCAAATAGTTTTCACGCGATTGTTCAATCAAGTGTGCGTTATATATTATGTCATATATCGGGTTAACATTGATTTATATTTGTATGAGTCTCTAGTACCTACGTGTACAAAACGCGTGCTAAGATAGGGGTGATATTCTCGAGTAGTTATTGTTATTTCAAGTTTCCGGTTTTGTTACTCTTGCGTTTTATTGTTTTATAATAAAATCGAGATGCTGTAAATTGTTTGTAATAACGGAAAGTTTACATTCGTATTAAAGTTGAAGCAAAACAACGTCGAATTTGATAATAATGATGAAATTATCGCACACGTTTTTAACGACTTAAAGAGTAATCGATTAAATTCATTTCCGTACATTTCTGTACGAATTAATATACCTATATGGTGCAAACATAATCTAGTTAATCAATAAGCAATGCCACAGTATCCACAGTTATTACTTTTATTTGTTTAAACACCGCGATGTAAACTTAATGATATAATTATTTCTGTGAACATTGTGATTATACGAGTGTGTGTATACTGTACATTATACATATAACATACAAACAGCGTTTAGTCCACACGGAACACAAACGAAAAAATTCAACAAGAAAATATTTATAATGACACTCAAACAGAAAATTATTACGTGATAAAATCAATGTTGTTCCAATAATATTGCATGTGCATTGTTGTGCTCTTTTATTAGATTATCTACGAACGTAATATAATAGTAATACACGAGTTGCTTAATAAATACTAAAATCTTAGCCAGTATTTTATATTTCGGCAGTAGAAGGGTCAGAAGGGACGACGCTCAGTATTTGCAGGAAAATTAATTTTAGGGGCACTTAAGACAGATGCGTTCATATTCCTTAGTCTTCGTTTAAGTAAGCACGTATTGCGATATAATGTACAATATGTCCCATTACTGTTTACGCCTACAAACAAATGGCAATATTTTAAAGTATACACGATGTGTGTATTTAGACATAAACATAAAAATGTATAACTCAATGTACTCAATGTGTGCATATTATACGAAAACTTGCAAAAAAAAGGAACACTTTTATGTGTTTGGTTTGTACGAATAGTTTCGACTAAAATATATACCTATATTTATTTAAAAAGGATTATTACACATATCATTTTGTATCGATATACCTCAATCAAACAACGGTTTTATTAAATTCATACAATAAGTTTATATTAAATTAATATTACAAAATTAGTATCATACAGTTGTGTACTACACAATTTTAATTTACAATAATATGATGATGAACGTCATGCTGTATGATTCAATAAAATAAATTAATAAAATAACAAACTATATTTAAAAATAAAAGGGACTGTCAAGATTTAAAAAAAGAACATCAGTAATGTGTAAACACGGGTAATATCATATCAATTCATGAGAAATCCAGAAACTTTTTTAACAAACTTTTCGTAAACATCTTTCCTCCGGATGTATGTTTTACATTTTTTTTTCTTTTTAAATTAAGTAAATAAAAACTAATAAATAATGAAACTAATATTTTATTAGCTGCATATCCCTACTTCCGTAGTTAGCACATATAATTTTAAACGGGCAGTTTTCATTGAACATAATATTTACTTTGCCTATATATTATAATTTGTCGATTTTTCTTGTGTGTGAGTGTATCTGTATATGTGTGGACAAAACAATTTAATAGTTTTCTTACAGTTCCTTTGTCTTTGGTTATATAATAATAAAACTCAAAACAAATCTATACATTATCGTGGTTTCACCGTAAGCAAATAAGTTTTAATGGCCATGGGTGTGAGAAGATTGTCTGGTAGCGGTGCATTCAATTCTGGTCGTTGTGGTTTATCGCTATAGTTCCAACGGTAACGATCTAGATCTGCCTTAGCCAAATTTGCGCTTAGCGTCAGTTCTTTATACTCCAATACCTCCAATTGCGAAAATAATTGCTGAAACACGTTTTCAAATAATTTTACATTAGTTTTTGAAAAGTTAACGAAGTGCGTAAATGTCAATGTTGCGAAGTCTAATGAGTTCGCTTTTAAAGAGAAAAAAACAAACAATATCAGGTACATCAAACACGTGTTTACCACAATATCGCGGACCGTTATTGTATTTTTTTTGTTTTATTCTTTAAGAAGATAATGGGTCTTATTGAACATGTTCATGTGGGGGAGAGTATAAGTTTACAATTATTTGAAACACAAATTCATGTTAAGTATAGTTTAAGTACTGTAAAAAGTTATTTGAAGTACACGGAAGATAAGCTGCAGTATTTATAAATTGATTAGTTATAGAATACATTCAAATAGTATATAAGTCCTTGCTTATGATAAATCATAATAAATAATTGCACATTTTTTTTTTACCTAAGAAACTATAAACATAGCTCGATACAATAACAATATCTTGGACAGTGCTTTTTTACTAGGAATTAAACGGAATTTAGTACATTATAGAAGATAATTATTATATTCAAGATCTACCTTACTTAGTAGCACTATTACTATTACTAGTTATATTTTAATATTTTTTATATAAAAAGGATAAAGCTACAATATATATATTCAAAATGTGTAAGAGTGGGTGAAAATTTTAAATTTGTTACCATTTTGAGTTATTATTATTATTACTGACATTTTGAAGCTTTCTAAGATAGTTTATATTATGATAGATGAATTTTTAATGTGTAATGGTGTAATTATTAAATGCACATTGAATTAAAACGTTTTACTGTAATTTCATCAAACTTTTCTTTTGAATTAGATTATCTTTTAACATATTTTTTGCTTTTATAGTTCTTTTATCTTAAATCAAACTTAATTTTATTAATTGAAATGTTAGTGGTATTGATATTAGTTTTTAACTATCTATACTATGTAGTATGTGATGTGTAATACTTTTTGGGGGGGCAGGGAGTAACGGCGTTTAAGATCAGCCCTCCAAGTATATACTTCTCCATCTATTTCTATCCTCCGCTTCTTCCCTCCATTGCAAACTATCTTCTATTCTTCTTACATCTTTAATAATACAGTCCTCCCATCTTAAGCGTGGTCTACCTAAGAGTCGTTTTCCTGCTGGGTTTTTTCGATTACGGATCTTATTATTGATCCCTGTTTCCTCCATGTATGTCCTGCCCATCTTATTCTTCTGACTGAAATTTCTTTTATGATGTAAGGGCGTTGAAAAAGGTTCTGGAGTTCTTGGTTATGTCGTTTCCTCCATTCTCCGGTTTGATCATCCTTGCATGGTCCAAAAATCCTTCTCAGAATTTTCCTTCCGAAAACCTTCAACCTCATTTGTTCTGCTTTCCTAAGAGGCCAAGTCTCCGAGCCGTATAGCACAACTGGGAGTATCAACGTCATATATATTTGAACTTTAAGGTTATTTGAAACAGCTTTAGCGCTCAGTACTTTTCCTAATCCATAATAGCAGTTATTCCCTTTTTTCAGTCTAGTATCAATTTCTACTTTTATTTTATTGCCATTAGTTAATACTGAACCTAGAAAATTAAAGTGGGACACTCTTTTAAAGCTGTGGTTTCCTACTTCCATTATTTCATCCTGTCGATAATTGACCTATCTTCTATTCACTATTATATATTCTGTTTTTTTATCATTGATTTGTAAACCAACTTTTCTCGCAGATTATGCGGGAATAATATTATATGTAAATATATATAGTATATGTAAATAAGCATACCTAAATACATACCTAGTTATCTATGATTATTAGTGTACTTATATAGTAATTATAGATGGCTAATAAATTAAGTAATAGGTTAATAGGTAAAATTAAAGTCCTTTAACCAAATTAAATATAATATTCAGGGCATAATACTAGTATAGATATCTGATAGGTATTAATAAAAAATAATTATATGGTCTACGGGTTAGGGAAATCAATTTAATTACTACTCACAGATTAGTTTAAAAACTCAGATTTTTCTTTAAAAAAATGGTTGTATAATAATAATTTAAGTCAAGTTTATTAGCCCATAACTAATTTATTAATCAACGAATCTATAACATTTCGTAAATATCTACGTCATTTCATGTCAATAGTATACAACGAGAATAAATGAATAGCACACTACATACCTATCTCACGAATAACTCATAATTAAAAAAAAAAAATAGAAGTATCTTTTTTATCGATTATGTTTTGGGTGAGGATTCTAGTTGACTGTAACTGTCATTAACGTGATAAATATGAATTCAATGATAATCGTTTCCCACTAAATAAAATTCTGAGCGATAACGGTAATTTCAACCTTTACGTATGTTTAAGAATACATAATACAATTTCCTAATTAGCGTTTACTTATGAAAATTGTTTAGAATTATATTTGTTCAGTGAAAAAATTATAACAGATTTCGAGGTTTTATATTTTAGAGCATTGTTCAAAATCTTAAACCATGTACTTTTATATATATATATATAATCGTGAATGACTTTTAAAATCGTCTTATCTTTTTTGTTCAAATTTTATTTTACTCATTTCTTCTCTTTAATCATTTATATCTTTTAGCTAATTATAAGACGTAATCCTTTTCAAAACCACTTTATTATAAACTCGGTTATTTTAATTAATACAAAACTGTCATTTGTTCTAAAAACATAGCTATGAAACCAAATCTTACATGTTGGTATGTTGCTAACTGAGCTTATTAGTGAAGAGTATAATATAATATCATTAGTGTACCGTACCACCGGGACAACGTGTAAGTTTATGTTTTGTACAACTAAAATTTAAAATTGTATCTGACTATCAACTATTTACATCGTAAAATCTAGAAGAAGTTAGTTTTTAACTAAAGATTCTTAACTATTTTTATGAACTAAACGTACAAGATAAATCATACATACTATGGTGATAAAAACTGTTTAAAATACATCTCAGGTAAAAAAAAAAACAATAGATATTGTTGTTAAATAAATTTCGGAATAAATAATATCGATTTTGTAATTTTAATACTGCATTGTCTACATTTTACTGATAAAAATGATTTAAAGACCTAGTCATTCAGAAAATGCTGAAGTTGTACAATAGCGCTTAACAAAAGTGCTTAGAATGTACGTAAGAATATATTCCTTGGAAAAAAGTATTTTTATTAAACTGTATATTTAACTTATTATGATTGTTCGTATATAAGTTGAATATTACTTTTAGTATCGACATATTAATTCCCATTAAATACCCAAGACAATTATCATAATATCAATTTTTTAATAGGTCTTTAAATCGTTATTATATTTATTATCTGATTCAATCTGACACCATTTAAGAATAAATAATATACTTTTTCAACTACTTTTGTAATAAAAAAAAAACTGACTCTTTCAAACCAATTATATATTTCTTAAAAACGCACCTATTGAAATATTTTATTCAATTTAATTTTGCTTTCATGAGTTATTGTTAAAGGCACATAATATAATATTATTATATTCTAAATGCAATTTAAATAGTAGATAATTGCAAAAATATTGCTATCCAAAAAATATGTAAATTTTTATTATTTTTTGATTTTACGTTTGTAAGTAATTTAAATCGATAAATTATTTCATTAAAATCTAACACCAAATAATGATACAAGGGATATTGTAATAAAACGATGTCGTCCCGTTTAAAACAAAAAATATTATTTTTAATACAACGAGTTTAGTAGGTACTTACTTGAAGATGAACAGTTTCAGGCAGAGATAAAAATCTATCTTCGTCTTTCTCAAATATATGCTCGATTCTCAATAAAACTTGATCTTTTCTCCAATATTCCAAAGTCAAAAGATGTATATTTAATGGTAACGAATTGTTCAACAATTTATACTGCAAATGCCAAACGTGTGTATTAGTAAGGCGAGGAGAAACATTTAAAATGCAATTAGCAACGCCAATAGATCTTACCGTTGCACTGAACTTTGAAACCCATTCATTACTTTCCATGTGAGTTGGTGCCAATGTAACAACAGGTTGCATGGCTGTATGGAGTGCCGACAGCCTGTGTGCTTTGGCAGCCTTATCTAACTCGTTAAAGTGTAATATGTGTTTTCCCCTAGTGACCATGCCTTCGCCGTATTGATTCTCATCCAATGGTTCACTAACGCCTTGACTGTCGTCGTACAATAGTCGACGATGAAGCTATAACATAAGAACGTATAAGTATATTAATATTAAATATGGACGACTATACCTCAGCGTTGTATTGAAATTTGAAAATATTTTGAACCAATAAATATTTGACAAGTACGTGATTTTTAACACGCGTTAAACGAAAAGTATTTTAATAATATTATTAAAACAAATAAATAATATATTAATATTATTACATCGAATATTCGAATCGTACAAAACGATATTTGATAGTACGATAATAATGGATTGTTTTTTTATAACTGTAGATTTTAATCATACCACCGGTCAAGTATTATTAACGTTCTGTAGACTATAGTATAATAATATTATGTAGCAGTAATTTTTTTGTCATCAATTTACCATAAGTTCCAATGTGCCATCCTCAATGCTAGTGCCACCCTGAGGCCGATCGGTTATTACTGTAGCTTGGTGAATGGCGTCCCTGATTGCTATGCTCGAAGTGATTGGATAATAGTTAGACGCAACGGGTTCAGTCAGGGTTAAATTCCAAGAAGAACGTTGATTTCGTTTCCTTTTCATCCACCTTCTTCCATTAGAATCCGTATAAAATGTACCGTTCGACGCTATTTTAGTTGTATATTTGGTAATGACTTCTTTTCCAATCCATTCCCTGTATAATCAAACAAACTGGCATATGTTAATTCATCGAAATATATTAATAAAATATATTAACATTGTATACAGTCTTATAAACTTTTGCATCAATAATAATTGTAAATTATTTGCTTAGTATTAAACACTATCGAAAATATTATTGTAACGTAAACTATCAAATATCAAAAATAATGAATTTAAATACAATTATTTAATATTATAAAACTTTCATTAAATATAAAAAAAAATATATTTTTAAATTATCATTTTTTTTTTTTTTTAATTTTAAATTATTGTTTTATCATTGTTATTTTTCCACTCACATTATAGGTATGGGACCGACGAGCCATTCGAATTCAATTGATTCTTGTTGATCATAAATCCTAACTACTTGACTAAGCCAAGAACTGAAAGACTGGTGTACTTCATGCACATTTTTACCTGAAAAAAATCATACACGTGTATTTAGTTTTGCCGCTTTAGGGCGAATTAAGTATAAGACTATATCAGTATTAACGAACTTAATCATACCTCGATAAATTGTCAAATTGATTTTTTCCGATATGACTGTCGGTTGGTTTTTAGTGGGTCTAAAAATGTAAGCTCCGCTGGCACGGTTATCGGCGTTGAAATTATAACCTTTCATTGATTCGTAGAAGTAAAAGTTTTGCTGCAACTGATGTCTTGTGCCGTTTTGTTCTATCCATTGTACTAATCCGCTGGTGCCGTTAAAACCTATTTTCAATTTCTACAGATTTGTCAAATCGGAAGAAATAAAAAAACGGTACGAAGGTATAATTACATATTATATACATATAGCATGCGTATAACGACGCACGTAAAATAATGATAAATTACAATATTAGTAACATAATATTATAATATATCAAAAAGGTTAATATTAATTAGTTTAATTTGAAATTTATTTAACGTTATTGTTGTTATATACCCCGTTTTCTATCGTCACTTCCTCTGTGCTATTGTGTGGCGTCGGTCTCGGTGGGGGTTCTGGTTCGTTAATTCTCTCCACATGATAGTTAACTAATCCTAATGGGGACACTTCACTAGCAATAAATACTAGCTCGTGCGTGGCGTTCGAGGTACGGCCTCCCAGTCGGAAAATCTGACCAGGCAAAAACACCAATTCATACTGCACATTGGCCCCTGAAAATCACACGCGTGATTATCATCGTATGAGTTAGGCATGCGAAAATTATCAGAATTATTTAGCTGTTGTAGTGTAAATTGTTGTTACCATTCGGACCGGTAACCTTGTAATCTGCATACTTCACGGGAATACGGACAGGCGTGGTAACGGGGCGCGATAATGGATTGTACAGAGTGATCACGAATTTAGAATTGTTCTCTGAAACATCGCACTCGCTGATATTGAGCAACTTACAATACTGCTGTTCGGGAAACTCCTTTCCAAACCATTTTCTATAAAACCATAGTATGATGTATATAATAACGTGAACATTTAATCACTTGTATAATATAATATGATGAGCATAACCATTAATCATATTTTATAAAACACATAATAAATACAGTTGTTCCTATTATACCTGTACAGTAAGTATGTATTTTATGTATATAATATAAATTTGTACATTTTGATAAACAAATTTACCACTAAGATTTTCTTGGGCTTTTTTCCGGCTTTTTTCATTGTATAGTTTAAATTTATTATTATAAATTATAAAAATAATATGTTTAGATTTTGTTTAAACATTTTTAATTACAATAACGGCTTACTCAATTGTTTTTTTTTTTTTAATAAAACTCATATTTTTAGTTTTATATACTTATCCTGAATTCACTGACTAATGTTTATGAATAGATATCGAATATTAAAATCATTAGATTACTATCGCTAGAGTTTTAAGCATTTAAAGTTTAGCGAAAAATTTAACTTTTATTTATCAACTTCTCAAATTCTATCGATTAAGCTTTAAATTATTAAAGATGATAAAATATTGGTTTCCGAGTCGTTGAATGTATAACATTCTAGTTCAGAATATGAAATTTAAAAAAGCTATTCTCATTATATTTTATAAAACCTAAAAAGTCATTGCTCATGATGATAAAAATGAATAATACTATTATATTATTATAATTTCAAACTAAAAGTCAAAGCAAAAGCAAAAATTAACAAAACCGTTAAAGTGATAAGCTAAATGAATTACTAAATATGTAATTAATGTATATTAACAATATGATACGCCTTTTACTAATACATATTATAAATAATCCGAAACTATAAGTTTAATAGATGTGTATACTGTATAACATTGTTCATACTACATTCAAACTAACCTAAAAAAAATCTCTACTTTAGAAATACAAAATCAATATTATTTATTTGAAAACGAAATGAATACTCGACGAATATTATATTAATTTATTAAATATGCACGGTGTGTCTAGGTATTTGTTACTAAAATTCAATAATTGTTATGCTATTACTTATTAAGTATTGATCGTTTACTTTTCAATATTACACCACATTAATTATATTATAAATGATATAAATATCGTTATATTTTATACTTCACACACTAACCAAATGTATTAGTTATTTTTTTTTATTATTATTTAATTGTATTATTTCGGATGTTATACCTTTTTGAGGTCAAGGCTTACATTTTTTTCCAATATTATAAAAACAAATTTAAAATTTAAATTTGAAGTTATTAAACATGACGTCGCATGCTATAACAAATATATTTTAGATTCCAATCGGTTAAAGTTTAATTTCATTCAGATCTAAGAGAAAATAATAATATAGTCGAGTATAGATTTTTATCCCACAGTAATATATACACATAAATATATTGGAATAGTCAAAAGAATGCACGGAGATATTTTCAACCATTACAGAACGATATCTTATTACAAATAATTCAGTGTTCTTGGTTGTTGTGACCAATTTTTTTAATATGATATTTATTTTTATTTATTTATTTATTTTTTATTTTTTGACGGCTATATAATATATCTATGCTATGATGCTCATAAATTATTTACTCACTATTCATACGTAAATACACTGAATAATGTTGTTCATGGTCTTATGAATTATTTTACTATAACTTATATAATATAATTGTCTTTTCGACGAATATATTCTTTGTCTCTTCAATTGCGAAACAAAGCGACAAATGAGGTTAAGTCATTCAAAAAAATAGGTTATACTCTACACTCTATAGGAAATAGCGAAAATTAATCAATCTTCTATCTCGACTCATTTGTGGATATACATATTTTGTATTTTTTTCTATCATAATGTCATATTATAATAAACACCTGCTTAAAAGTTAACGGTATACATAGTAGAACATAATATGAACACGGTATACCTGTAAGCAGCCGTCAATACTTTTTGCGTCTCTCCTATTCCTTCGTCTAAGTAAAGGGCATAGTCGTCAGACACGTGTTGTTTTTCCGTACCCGTGATGGCGTCGTGATGTTGTGACTGCGCGACGGCGATAGCTAACAATTTCACGTGCTCGTTGAGGTCTCCTCCCAATATCGAACCGATTTGCTTTACTGCCTAATTGAGATTACCGCCGGTCAATATATTATGTTTTTTCTTTTCAAGTCTATTACTACTATATTATAACATCACAACGTGTTCCTATGTACTTGCCTGTAGTAGGTTGTTGGCCTTGCAAATCATGTACTTCAAATTTGACCGAGACGTGAAGTACCCAGTCCAATACGAATGTTCGTCGTGCGCATAAGGGAAGAAATCATCGGAATCCTTGACGGGCCAAGTAACGTTTTTGGACATTTGCAGAGCGGACAAATAACATTCGGGCGTCGAATACAACACGTTCAAATCCGGTTTCAATATATTCACGTGTCTAAAATAAATTTATGGAATCGCGAATGAATAATTCGTACGGTATCGAGTAAGCCATCTAAATAGTTATATTTTGTTCGTTATT
>VUJU01001115.1:55829-67762 GCA_009835225.1 Aphis craccivora
TTGTTATTATCTTTATAACCAATGTCGACTGATTCAAACTACTATATTATATATATAATATTATATGAGTTCAAATCGAGATCAATATTGTTCAATAATATGCGAAAAAATCACTTTACTTGATTAATTTGTCCATATTTCTGAACCACGACGACGCCACCGAATAAGAGAAATCACCACCCATGGTCATCATGATATTGTTCGTTTTAAATGCTGAAGCGTATCTCTGGACGTGATTTGCAAAGTTTTCTACCTTCCAGAGAAATAAAACATTATTTAATTCATTAATTATCAATGCGCACTGCACAGGTTATGTATATATATACACAAATACATCCATTAAGCATAATTATTACTTTTGCATTGACGTTGTATCCGTGGAGTTTTGGGTTGTCCAAAATGGGATCATCGTTGCAAAATGCATCGAAACAAAATCCTTCGGGGGCAACGTATAGATTGTACAAAATACTTGTAAACAATTCACCACCTTGTCCTATAGGGATTTATAAACCATTAATTTATAATATTGCGCAAAATAAACGGTGTAAAATAATATAATGTATAATTCGTTAATATACTTTTGTCACCAATAAATATTTTATGAAACTTAATAATTGTATTTTAACTTGATTTAATATTATAAAAGTGTTTATGTATAATTTATTTAAAATTAATTACATTTGAAAGAATTTTAAAAGACATAAAAATAACTTTTTTTGTAAAGCATGTTCTTTATTATATATCAACAAACCAAACCAAATTAAATTATATTAAATTATTTTTAATTACAATTGCAATAACTAATATGATTTATTCAATATTAATTGTTTACTTTTGTAAAATATTGACGTTAATGTTGAAATATTTATTTATTTTGTTCAATAAAAATAGCCAATTTAGAATGGTTTTAAACGAAATATTTTATTGACATTTCAAATAATAAAAAATTAATAACATTTCTGTAACACTTTAACAATATTTTAAACGTTAACATCGACGAACCTAAATTCTTTATAAAATCATTAAATCGAGATAATCTTCTTCAAACTTTTACTATAAAAACAAGTAAGAAAACATATTACCTATATAAAGTTATTTGTCCGAAAACTTCTTATATAAGTTTATAAATGACCAATTGATTTGGATTATTTGTTTGAATGATATTAGTTGAAAGTACATATCCAAACTTTATTGTGAATGCAAGAAATAAGAAACAAGATTGTTTTCTTTGACGTAGTACAGAAACAAAAGTAGTTAAATCCGTAAAACAACTATCATTTAAACTTATCATTGTTAATTCGTCTTGGTAAAACTAAAATTAGTTCATTTATAATATATTTAAAGTAAATACCTGCAATAATGATAGGCACTTGGCGTTAATTGATTGGATCTGACATACACGTTTTATATAAAATAAATATAATACGCTTTATACTTTTAAAATGGTTGTAGATTATTTTAGAGTTTTTAATAACATGTTGTTTATTGAATAAAATATTAATATTACATAGATTATAACAGTTAATTTATTTGCAGAATTACCTACAAAACAAAAAAAAAAATACCTATAGATTATGTCATTGATTCGCATAATACTATTATACCTACATAGTGGTAGATTAATTGCAAAACTTCAAATTAATTTTTTTTTTTAAACAATATTAACATTTTTTTTTTTTTTTTTTTGAATTTCGGTTATATAACTACTGATAAAAAAAATAATACAAAAAAATACATTTATTTTATAAATTATAATAACTATACTACTATAGTATATACCTGCAACTTTTTGGAATTTACACTATCTACCTATACTGTGTGTACTAAAATTGAGTAAAATTATTACATTACCTATAATATTATTAAATATGTATAATTATAATATTATTATCTAACCTAATCGTAACTGTAAAATATAACGTAAATGTTAAAGCTATGTGTAATCTCTATAATTAAATAATGAAACTATATTTAATCTAATATTGACATTGAAAAAACAAATATAACCATATCAAATTATTGCTGATGATAAAGTATTAATCTATAGATTGATCGTATATTATAATATGCATAGTATTATATGAATTTAAAATGCAAAAGAAAAAAAAATTATTTAATTATATTGTTGTTTTTTTTTTTATTTTGTGTTAAAAATTTAAAATTGAGTTTGTACTTTAATCATTATTATTCTATTAAACTTAAGTATGTTTTTTTACATAAATCAAAATATATATATATTTTGTAAAACTGAATTTTCTTTAAGCGTAATAAATTTTTGACACATTTCAGGGCAAGTAAAAATGATATAATAATAAAATATAATAGAGATAAAAAATAAGTCGGATAAATAACTTATACTATTACAAATAGAAATTAATTAAAAATATTATTATACAAAATATAAGTCATACGCTTACCTATATTGACATCCGGTCTCCATACCATTTCCATTGTTTTTTGATTTTTTCTAAGAAATATGTCTTCATGATCAATACGACCCAAAACCAAACCATCAAAACCCATTTCGGCAAATTCAGCAGCCACTTCGCTTGAATGGCCAAATGGATCAATTTGCCATGCCACACGAGGCCGAGCACACTCTCCAAACGTGTCGTTTAAAAACCTAAAATATAAGACAATAGTCTATAATCTATACCAATGAAATTACTGAGTATACAGTGTGAGTGTGATATTATAGAGTTATTTTTATAAGCATGTGTTATAAACGCGATACCTACTGTAAAAAACTATAAATAATTTTTGTAAGTTGTATTATTGAAATTCAATGTTTTCGTGTAAAATAAAAAATAAACGATTAAATTACCCCACTTTAAGCGTAACAATCAATGAAATTCTCTACAATAACTTCCCTATACTACAAATTGTTATTTAACCGCACATGACAACATATACGTTTAATAACCTATAAAATATAATATTCAGATATACACAATAATCCTCTAGCCACAAACACATTATTCGCGCTTACTTAAGGCCCAAAGTCATCTGATCGATAAGGGTTGAATAATGAGGGACCGCTTCGTCGCTCATTACCCATCCACCGTGTAACAGTTGTAGCCGACCTTCGTTTACTAGCATCTTTAAGCTGTTTCGGTTCCACTCGTCTTGCTCTTCCCACCAACGCCATAAAAACGCAGTTTCCACAAAAACGAATCTGGTAAAATAAAATATACATAAAAATTACAAACTCGAACGAATCTGTTTTTACCCTATTCGGAGTAAACTGCATATTATTATAAAAAATTTTAAATTTTTAAAAATAATTTTTACTTTCGGTTTTTGTTTTTCAACAGTTCAGAAACAACCGAGTCCAAGATATATTGCACTCCGTAAGGTGCATGAGCCTTGTTACCTTGTCAAAAAAAAAAAAAAAAATAAATAAATAAAATAAAATACATTACATTCTATTATAGGAAATGTAACGAAAAAAATCATTGTTATTGTTGCCAATGGACATGTTCATTCCCATAAATCTATAGGTAGAAAATATTTTACATGATACAATCAATTTCAGGGTTAATATATTCTATATAGATTTAATCGTTTGTAATTTTGAAAGTTAGGGGTAGAGATTATTTTACAATAAGTACAATAGATACTTTCGATTAATGCTTATTAATGTCTATATGCAAATTATTAGGTATTTGGTATATTATAGTATAAACTATATAATAAAATATTCATAACACGTACACGAAATCGTTCAGATTAAATTGTGAAGTTAATACGCTAACACCATAGATAGGTAAGTATAAAGTACAGGGTGATTCACCAAACATGCTCAGTTCTTCTTTCTTCAATAATGATGTTATTCAAAATCTGATCTATTTTGGAGTTTTTGAATATATTTTAAAATCATACTCTAAAATTCTTAAGATTTTATTACACTACTTAAGGAGTAAAAAGAACATAAACGTTTGTTTTTCATATTATAAGAACTGCCATTTTTTAATGTAAATTATTTTGCGAATATTTTTTCTGAAAATGTTGACGTATAAAATCAATAATCATAACGAATAATTGTTGAGTTATTTAACTAAAAAATAATGTACTAAGTATAATAGATTCGTGGTAATTCGTTTTGTATGATATGGAGGCTATTATGACTTAAAAATTGAAATATAAAATAATTAATATTATACTATCAACGTTTATACTTTATAAAAATAGTCCAAGTATAATAGCTTGTGTATAGTATAAGCAAACTAACCATATGACCAAACTATATTTTAACATTTTTAGATTTAAATATTTGATTAAAAAATCAATGGAAATGATATTAGTTGGAATAAAAATCTACATGGGTAATTCATAAATTATCAAAATGAAATGTAAACAAGAACTTCTTTTATAAAATTCCATGATGACAAAATACAACTTGGCTAGGGTTTCAATATCTAATAGTATATAACCATTTTTCTTGCTACACTCGCCTTGATATAATGCATTGATATTATAAATTTGAAAAGCAATGGTAAATAATAATCGTGTTTACAGAGTCACTTTAAATAAAGCCTTAACCTAACTACCTACTGAATTGTAATTCATCGTCTCTGTCTTTCGAAATTCCTATAACAACTACTACTTGGTGTTCATAAAAATTTCATCATACAACCAATCCGTTCCTCATTAATCGCTTTGCTTAAAATTTAAAATATTTTTATCAAACTATATTTTGGGTATTTAAAATTAAAAAAAATTGTTACAACTAAAATATGATTATACTCTTGTCGCATTATTTTTACAATAATAATTTATATTTTTATCTAAAACACCAAAGTATAGATAATATTCAACGTTTAAATTTTAAAATTAATCCTTCATGAAATTTCATATCAAAAATAATTAAAATATTATTGGTAAAAATAAATAACTAAATTATTAATGGATTTTTAAAGTATTAACAAAGCATAATAACCATTTATCGTATGTAAAAAAAGTGGCGAGGTATTAATCATAACCTTGTATGGTTAGACTAGTTAATTATGCGTACATCAACTATTACTAAAATTATATAGGCGAATGAATTGTGTTACATATGACTAGATAAGCTTTTTTACTATTTTAAGAATTAAGTAATTTTTGTCGTACCGTATTAATTTACTTGCAAGTTTTACTACTCTCGAGAGATTTAACGTTTAAACACTCAGAGAAATTAAAAATGTCAAGAAATATAGCGTGCTTATTTTATGACATATTATTATAGTTTACGAGAAAAAAAAATATATTAAATCTTATTATAAAATATTAACCAATATATAACATAAATAAATTTATAAAAAATAATCAAATCAAATATTAATTTAAGTATAAATGTATAACATCTGTTCAATAAGTAATAATATTACCTATCTAAAGTTTTAAATATGAATTTGTTTTCGAATATGCATGTATTACTATAGATATGGATTTTTTTTTTTTACAAATTATAATAATTTAAAACGATGTGTAGTTAAAAAGTAGGTATTGTATTATACGACTTTAGTTTTGTTCGTGTTTAATGTTTACATAAATTTCCAAAGTGAATTCAACTTTGAATTATAATAATATTAATACAAACTTTATTTAAATTAAAAATAAAAGACGTAATAATAATATTATGGCATAGTACTCTACTGAATAAATTAAATAAAATTGTTAAAATCTAAAAATATGTAACAAAAATTCAATGTGGTTATACTTTTGAAATAATATTAATTAAAACTCGTTCATGGAATAGGCAAAATCTAATATAAATTATATGCTGTTAATTAAAATATTAAATTATCTTAATTAATTTACTTTGAACCTAAAAACTTGATTATTTTGTTTTATTTCGGTGATATTTAAATCTAACTACGCTAAACGGGCATATAAATACTGAATATTATCATTTATTTCGAGGTTAACAGTTTTTTTTTTTTGCCAATTTAAATAGTGTTCAATGATAATATGGTTATCAGTATTTTACATTTTATTTTAACACAATAAATGGAAAATATTATTACAATTCTAAATTTAAAAACAAACAATTCGATTTTTTTTTTTTTAGTAAATATTAAAATAATTATAAGATCACTAATATGTATTAGTTTTATACCACTAGTATAGTTTATAAGTCATCTTTTTATGGATTTTTCTGTTTCTAATTTAAACATTGATCGTATACTTTTAATTACATATTGTTATTATTATAGTTTATTATGTATACTGTTAAAGTTTATTGTATAAGTAATAAAGTGTACATTATTCATTATGTAAAAAAAAAAAATAGTATCAAATCTGTTTATTGTTTTAAATCAGATATGTGCACAAGAGCGATAACAATTTTAAAGTAAAAGTTGTTTAATTTTCTTATTAAAAATAATAATACATTAAATCAAAAAAAACCTACTTCCATAGTAATACTGATCCACAGTTTTCAGCCATCCCACGTCATCGTGTGTGTGAGCGATCAGATGTACGTTTAACTTATTCGGATCGATTGCGTTGCATGACTAAAACAATAGTTAAAAATTAATTTTTTATAAGACATCTTATTGAGTTATATTTATAAAAATTCAATGTTTTAGTTTATCGTGTTAAATATAATGCGATCATGTAACAACGGACAATCAAAAATAATATTTTTCAACCCTGTTTCTTAAACGCTATAGCAAGACTGTAAGGTTTTTACGAAATAGGTACAATGAGTATTTCACTTGGTTCCAATATACCAATTTGATACAAAATATTTCTTAGTTTTGAAAATCTGCTCTTTTTTAAGTTTAAAATAATACTTATATAATATTATATTAAGAATTTTGTCTATCAATGAGTTAAATATAATATTATATTCTTGTATATTGTTCATTAAACATCAATTTACATAAATGAAGAAACATAATATGCATTATTAGTCATTACATATTACTGTTTAATTCTAAATTAGATTAAATAATCGTAATCAAATTTCAATTTTCAAATGCACTCTTATATTTAGGTATTATGCCAACTTACGATGACAACGGTTGTTTTCGAAAATTGAACTCAGCGGCGTAAGATATTTTAACGGGAAATTTTAGAGTTTCAAAAAAAAAGCAATAGGTACACGTAGAAAAAATTCACGGATCCAAGGTCAATGCCAACTCGATAACCTTTAAGACGTGATGATGATTAATTTCTATAGTCCATGTGCAATAATTATTGTGTTTGTATGTATTGTACAAACGCTCCATCGATAACAAACGGTAAGAACATCACTTTACATACCTAGGTACTTGTACTTTTATTAGGCCGTTAGTCGTTAATCAGTCGGAGAATAGTATACCGGTGCAACAGGTTAGGTACCGGTACCACAGGGTCACCGCCGGTCACCGGTTCACCCAGTACAATACAAATAATATCGTTTTAAGTGCGCTTTAAAACAAGAAACACATAAATGAAAACGATATTATTTTTTTAGTTGTATCTATAAATATATAAATGTACAGGAGTTTGACGTTGCCGCTAGGTATGTAGTAGTATATTACCACAGTTATCGTATAGCACTGTTGTACTATTATAGGTAGTTACACATCTTGTTTTGCTTTGGGTAGGTAGGTATCTAAAATAGTTTTAAAAAGAACTACTACGTAATTATTATCCACATATAGGATGTGTATACCTACAAATTTATATAACTTCTAACCAACATTGATTTTATAATATTGTTTTAATACATTGAAATCAATGACCTGCACAACGACACGATGATTCACTATAGTACAACATACGACTATTATCATTCGTCGACTATCGTACCTATATCATTGTACTCGTTACAACTATGTAGTCGACTCTTAGGTTTGCGTGTGATTTAATACAAATATTATTTTAAATATAATACAATACGTTTATGATGCGTGTACTACCGCGTGCAAACGTGTGCATAATATATGCCTACGACAATATTACCCATAGGACCTTTGGTTTTGGTATAAAATATATGAAAACGTAAAACGTCAGACGCGCGCGGTCAAAGGCCGCATTCCGCGAGTTATTTCGATAAAAATTACAAAAACTTTTCGTGTACACTAGTTTGTGTTTATTTTTTATTATTGCTCGCCAACGAGTGTACGTACGTTTGTACCAATTGCTTTTTATTGCTCGGTCTACACATTGTAAATATATATATATATACATGAGTACCACGTTGTACACACACAACGCGCACGTCGTATACACACATTTATATTTAATATATTTATATATTTATAGTGTAACGTGTATAGTATTCAATTGGTTCATAAAAGAGACACGTCCTATTCAGCGATTACACACTGCATCGCAGACGGCACACTCTCGCACATATCATATTCATACTTACGCGCGTGTAACGCGCAAAATAATGTACAGGATCATCGACAATTTGAGTCTCCGTCCGATTCCTATCCGCCCAAAATGATAGATGACGGCGTAAACGCGAACGTGCGGCTACATAGCATAATACACGACGACGTAGCCGGAAAAAGCGTTTACCTTTTCGACTATAGACGCGATCGTATATTGAATTACGTCGTAAGACACCGGTCGTATATACGTATAGTCCGTGAGAGGAGGATTTTTTTAAGGGTGGTTCGGGGAGGGACACGTAGACGACACCGGAAGTCGGCGATTTCCCGAGAACCCCGCGGACGGTAATGATGTTTTTCGCGCTAAGTGTTTTGATATTTTTACTTGTTTTTTTTTTTTTTTTTTCATGTTTACCTTTGGAGCGCATCCGTTTGACGACGATCCGAGATCTGCTGCTGCTGCGGCGGTGGTCAGCGCCAATAACGCGCAAAGCGCGACGCACACGGCGGCGGCGAATCGGTACCGAACAACACGTGACGGCGACCGGTCAAAGGACGCTACAGTGCGAACGGCCATACCTGTGGGCAACACGACCATTACCGAGTACTGACGTCTGACTGAATGGGTGATGCACATAATAATATAATACGTATAGGTACCGTCTCGCCACCACCGCCACCATAATATGTAATACATCCCGTGTACACATTATATTATTTCCCCCACCGCCACACTGCCTATATAAACATATTTTTACATAATTTACCGAGTTTGATAATAATAACACTATAATAATAATATTATATATGTGTGTGTGCATTTAATATTTATACGCATAGTTATTGTTATTTCTACGATTGTCCGCGGCTGTTATGATATATTATTATTATTACATCACTACAACGACAATGATATGATATGGACGATAAGTCACAATAATAATAATAATAGTCCGAAAATCAGATATATACAACAACAATATTGGTTTTGTATATAATATTATAATATATTAACCGCTAAATATTCTGATTTTATATGTACTACTAGTAGGTAGGCAGGTACTAGTAGACGGGTGGGCAAGAGGCGAGTGGGCTGAAACGGAAAGTTTCCAGCCGAACGACGGCGTGACAATACGCGGATATCGTGTATTATTATATTATATTATTATATTTTATATTGTTGTACCGTTGACCTACTTCTAACACTTTCCGCCGTATGACAATACTAAAACATTACGATGTGGCTTGAGACGGCGTATAAAAGTGAGATCGTTTGGTGGTGGTTTAAAGTTTTAAACTTCATTCCAAATATTATATTTTCAACATGTTGTTTATCGTTTTAAATATGCGCATCGGCTATCGGCTATACGAGTACGATAACCATAGACGTAACTAGAGCCATTAAATTGAGTGAGCTCGAGCCCATATAGTAAAAAAAAAAAAAAAGGGTATTTTTTCAATAACTTGTTTATTTAACACATTCATATTTCATTTATGTGGGCTCGAGAGGCTGAAGGGTGGGCTAATCCCACCCAAACCTCCCTCCTATTTACGTCTGTGACGATAACATGACTAATAATCAATAGATCGGTAAAGACAAAATTAGTGTACATAAACAACATGATAACAAGAACGTAGTAGTCGTCTTAAATATAATTATGTATACATAAAGGCATAAAGGGTGCCTAAGTCGAATGTCGATCTTCGCCCACATTCTCGGAGCCAATGTTCAACAGTTTGAGGTGCCGCTGTATCATCCTCCCGACGTCTCTTTCGTCCGCGCCCACCTGTAATCACAGACCAATTTCCATCGATTTCATTCACGCTTTGTACACATATTATATTACATATATAGTATATACAGTACGATTTTGAATTAATATATGCATCTAAATAGCTCGAATAACATTACTCGACAACCGTTGTGAAATGTATTGCAGTATTATTAAATACGTGCTATATATAATATTAATTACTATACTGTCATTATAATAATAATAAGGACGTTCGTCGACAATCGCAACAGATAAAATATTATAGAATAATGTTTGAAATGTTAACATTACACCTTTTTTTTATGAGAATACGATGAGACTATGGAATAATGTTCACTGGTTAGTTTAAATAATTTACACAGCAATTATTTTCTCGAAATTGATATAACTTTTTGCTAAGAAAATTTTAATTATTTTCTGCACGAAACATTCTATAAGGTGGTAAATATTTAAAAATATTTACTTTAAAGATAAAATAAATTATATGAATTGAAATGATTAAAAGCTGTATTTAAATTTATTATTAGAAGCACCTACCTGCGAAGGAGGTGTTTTACTAATAAATTTAATTTTCCCATAGTCTTGAAAATAATATTATAAATATTTTGAACTAAGGAAAACAAATGCAGTGAAGATTACCCCGTTTACTTATAGTTGAATTATGTTAGGGTACTTATAATGTTAAAACAAGTCTATAAAGTATTCCAGTCAATAAACGTATTTTTCTGGTGTAAGTTAGTGAATTAGATTTATGCAAAAGATAAATATAATGATAAAAAGAGCTGTACATTTTAATAAAGATAAAAAGATAAAGTACCTATATTTTATTTTATTTTTAATAAGATGTCTGATGTTTAGACATTATTTACAAAAAAAAATATCTCCAAAGACTCTTAAGAGTTTTGGACCTTATTCAAAGTTAGTTTCCTCTTAACGTCTACTTGAGTGGTAAATATTACCTGAAAAGTAAAGTGGGAAATGTCAGTTCCGACTATGTTAAGTAATTAAAAGAAAAACAATTATAAAACCATCGTAAAGTGTGTAATTTATCATTGTATAGTGGAGGTAAAAGTTTTTGATTTACTGGCTTATAATATTGTGCTGTAACACTTTGTATAATATTCAGTCATTCCAATATTTAGAATACATAAATTTAAATGGAAAATGGTGTTTTTTATGAATAATTTATTGTTAAAACAAAAGTTTTTTTAAGTTTTTTTACAAAGTTCATTTTTTATATATTAGCGACTAAGTAACTATTTAATTTTCAACTTAAAAATTAAACTATTTTCAAGATGAATTATTTTTCAATTTACCAAAGGTTATCTTTTTTTCATACATTGGTATACACAAAAATATTATTATGTATATTTACGTATTTATATTCATGTAATATTGGTGCGGTCATATTATTATTCATGCAGAGTATATATAAATAATAACTACGTGTTTACTACGCTTTTAAATGAAAAACAAATTTTAGTTACCAATTCTAAACTTATATGTGTTAAATATGCTGTACTGTTGTGTAAAAATTTAATTATTTTATATTATAAATAGTTGTACCCATTTATTATTATAATTTATATAAATAGATAACAAAGTACCTGTATGATACTATTTATTATTTATTATTCATAATTATTGAAGTAATAGGTACGTGTTTATTTTTTATTTATAACTTAGTTTTCAAATAGATACTAGCACCGGCGTACCTAACCTAACAAGTGACACGAGAAAGTTATAATAGCTTGTGTTATCTTACAAATGGAAAACATAAAGAATTTAACGTTAATAGGAATCTGTTTAATTATGTTATTTTCCAAATTTAGAGTAAATTGACTAA
>VUJU01001116.1:0-67746 GCA_009835225.1 Aphis craccivora
ATATATATATATATATTATAATATATTGAAATAGTTATTTAAAGCGTACAGTTAAGCAATCGCCCACAACTCACCTCAAAATGTGTATATAGAATGAATAACCATCTATAGACCACGAATCAATTATTATTGTCGATGTATATGAGATGTGACAACGACTCGGTTCTTTGAACGGTCCTGTGGAGTTTGAAGTAGAGATCACTACGTTCTAACTACGACTGACTTACTTAATCTTGATACTCGAATATTTAAGATAGATTAAAACGCATCCAATAATAATTATAATAACCAATATAAAAGTAATACAGTAATCAGTAGCTCGCGGATTGGCTGTATGATGCGAAAAACCACAAATGACATGACTTATGTTGTTGTTTAATAATCATTATTATTGTTATTTATTTAACAACGTTATAATATTATTATATAATATATTTGCCGTGTAAAAATAATAATATTAACGTGAAAAAAAAATTGTTTTTATTATCTATAAATATATTTTTGAGAATTTATAAACACCTTGAATTATAATTATTTTGCGTGGGGGTAAGGTATGTACACTTTATACCATTTTATGATCGAAATAACTATAAGGCAAAAAAAAGCCCCACAATTTTCAAACAAATGTTCTTGGTGGTGGAGCACGTGGATGTACAGCTAATAAGAAAAAATAATTTCGAAATAGTATGATAGGTTATTTAAGATTTATTTAAAAAAATATTATATTGGTATTGAAGTAAATCTATAATGTTAATTATATAGTTCAATAATATTAAAATTTATATAATTTATACAGAATAAAATTAAAAATTTTATTTTCTTATTTATACCATATAATGGTATAGTTTTAATAATTTTTTATTCAACATTTTATACTTTATAAAAGATTAATGATTTAAGATTTTTGAATAGTACATTTTCATATTCAATGGATTATTAATAAGTCTTTAGTGATTTATCTTTTTTAAATTCTATACTCAACATTCCCATTCATATTTATTAAATCATATTTCATATTCTAAACTAGTTGATATTTAAAAATTAATATTATTTCTTTAAATAAAAATCATTTTTTTATAGAAGAAATTATTACTAAAAATGAAATTTTATCAGACAACATTTTTATTCATATAAACTTCCACGATAATTTTAATACAAATTGTTGATACATCACATACACATTTTTACATTAAATAATAATATGTACTCACAAGTATAAACAAACCCACTTTAGCGTTATTTTTAAATTTAATTAAATTAAATTTAGAGTTAAACACAAAATAACATCTATACACTGGTGAACATAGAACAATATCATCAAATTGCTTATAACCTTTTTATGTTTAATTAAAGTAAAACTCGACTCAGCCAAAACACAGAGTTAATATTAATTACATCTTTGAAATGTTTAACTAATAAAAAAAACGAATATAATATTACAATTAAATCTTATATACAGTTTTTTATACTGATAATATACACGTATACGTTAAACAGTTCCATAATATGATTTAAAAAATGTATATAACATCATTTATGTACGTATAATTTATATAACAGTATTAGACACATAAATTATTTTCATGTATGGTTTAGACATTTGAACGCTAAAGTAATGATAATTTAAATGTTATACATAATAATATATAGGTACTATTCTAAGATTAATAGTTTCATTGAATTCGTTATTATTTACTCATAACAGCTATTACTAAAAAACTAGTATCAAAATATAGTACTTAGTAAAATATTGTTCCACATCGAAAATTATCTTCAACTTCCACTGAAGTTATTATTGTGGCACTTTTAAGTGTATTTATTTATGTGCACGATATCTAATAGTACAATTTGACAGAAAAATATATTAATTTACAAAAATATAAAATATTTAAGTATTTAATCTTAACAACGACAACGCGTTGTTTTCATAACAATCATGGAAATATTAATATCCCAAATACATACAAAATTACATGATAAATAAAATTGATCAAGTATACAAAATGTTCAACAACAAAAAAGACATTTAAACAGAAAAAATATCAAAAAAAAGTTAATTCATTTAAACAGAATTTCAATATGTTCAAAATATTTGTCTTTCTATATTTAAGAAAAAAAAATCTTTTCTTTCAAATCCAATCTGTAGACTAATGTTTAACTGAAAACTAAGAATACAAGTTAATTTTTAAAGATATATAAGTAACCTATAGTATCCATATATGTTAATTATTGCTATACGTTATACAATGTATATACTATTTATTTGACACCATACATATATTAAAAATAGATAATAATAGGCAGGTATCTAAATACTTATATCATATGATAAAGATTAGCCAAAAAATAAATGTAAAAAACATTAATCACTTTTGATCACTTATTACATCAATATTAGGGTAATGGGATATATTTTCTTGCTTTTAACACATAATAGTATGACAAGCCATTTAATAACGAAAAGGAAACAAGAAAAAGTACGTGTTTAACGTAAAAAATCTTTAGTGCTCCATAAAAATGACTTTATTAAGCTCAGAGCTATTAACCTTTATATAAACACTACTTTATTTTCTGAATCATTTATATCCTGTATAAAGTTTGGTCAGAATGGAATTTTTTGTAAGATGTTGTCGTAATATTTAGCCGAGTCTTAAGTATTATTATTTATTTGCATATTCCCATGTGTATTATGAGCTGAATAATAAATAAAGGTAATTTGACATAAATCTATTTCATTATGTTATTTATTTGACTTACAAAAAACATTATGATATAAATTATTTTAAAATATCGTAATATTAAATAATATGTTATTTGCTAAAAGTGTGGAGTATTTTTTTTTATATAGTACTAACTAGACATAATTATAATATTAAACTAAAATCTAATGAAAATAATTATATATATATATAGTTTATATAATGGTTACATTATAATTTCCTGTTAAAATTCAAATTTGGACCGAATTTTTTATTGGGTGTAAACGATTTATATATCTAATACTTATATTCTCCAATACTTAATACAGCGGTAAACTAACAAGTTAAACAAATTTAGCTATATAAGTGTACAATATAAGTTTAAGTTAGATAGGTGTTCAACTATTATTTAATGTTAATTTTCATAAATTAAATTTTTGTGTGTTCAATGTGTATACTGATTTTTTTAATAACCACAAACCATTTTATTTGGCTATATTAAAATTTATCTATTAAAAATGTATGTCTCCTATGAAATTGTTTTGGTTTATTTTCATTAAGATATTTGATAAATTAAAAACTCACAGTATATTCGTATAAATTATTAATTTATTTCTAATGTCACACGTTACATATGTACACCAAAAACAAAAATGTTACACGATGTTCAATTGTATGATTTCTAATCTTCATCTTCGGAATAAATCGGATGCATTAGATATAGTTTATGTCATTTAATATAGTGATTAAAATAAAGATTAAGTAGGTAATACAATTAAAATTTTACAAATATATATATAATTAACATAAAATTGTATTTCACAATTCTGAAATAAAGTGTACATTTCATATTCTACAAAAGTTATTTTTATCAACACAAACTTATAAAAAACTCTTGACGATACTAGCTTATTAAGCTATGTTTGTTAATATTTTATTATCATACCTATTTCAAAATTTAAATTGACAGGTTTTAAAAATGTTTATAAATTGTAGTTGAGTTACTTTTTCGTGTAATAAAATAAACAATATGTTTAATCTAAATTTGTGTGGTGTTAAGTTTTGTATTGGATTATATTTTAAATTAAAATTTTATAGAGATTTTTTCTATATTAATTAAACTATAATATAACTATTAGAGCGTTATCTGTGATTGTTTGAAGAAAACTCCCGAAGTCTGTGATAGATTCAGTGTACACTTAGATTTATATATTTATAAAATATACAATTTATGTGTGAACACAAATAATAGTAAACTATTAAAAAACATAGTCATTTTGCAAAAACTACGTAAAACATTCATGAACAAATAAAAAAACCTTTATTCTTAATATTATATTATCCTTTTTCTCATGGGTTGAGGAAGTAAGGTATATATATAATATTATCTAGATTCTAGAACATTCAAATATGGATTTAATACAAAACAATAAAAAAAAAAAAAAAAAACAATATTCTATAATATCATTTTAGATTTTGAGTGTACTGTGAATGTGTTAGATTTAAATATTACGTTTTATTTATTTTCTTCATGGCATCATTTTTTAGAGCATTAAAATGCTTTAACCTTTAGTTTCGAAGATACTTACTGATAGAAAATAAAATCTAATTAATTTTGTTTTTTTGTTTTTTGATATAAGATGGGAGCTGTTTAATGTAAAACATTTACAGTAGGTAGTTATTAAACTATTTTAAAAGTAAAACAAGAATTTTTACGCAAAAGTGATTTTTTGTATTTTAAAAATTAATATTTGTCTAAAGAGAAATTTTTACTAAATATTTTTATAAATAATTTTTAAAATAACATAATATAAATCGTATTTTATACTACTTAAAGAAATCTGAAATCATCAACTGTTTTCATTTTTTTTTTTCAACAAAAATATAGAAAATTATTGCAATGATTCTGCTAAATTGTTCTTACCAAAATAAAGTCTAATTTAAAATATATAGTTCACACATACAATATTTTATATAAGTATACACTATACACATCTCAAGTATACGTATGTCGTATATATTTTAGATAACAATTCATAAAAATTTTAACTTTGACTCTTTTCATCATTTTTATTTTACTATGAATTAAAAAAAAAATTAAGCATAAAGTCATATATATTATATAATATATTTTATAAAGTTCAAATTTCGATAAAATCAGTTATATTTCGTTTAACAGTAAGTATTGCTATAGACATATACCTCTATGTTAGTTATTAATAGCTATAATAGTATATTATATAAAATAATAATTCCTGTAGGAACATAAGATAATGTAAAAGTTGACCCAAGCTTCCAAGTAGACGGTTTTTTTAATTTAGTTAATTTTTTTAATTAAACAAATTTTTTAATTTTCAGAATGGATCACCCGCAGACACCTTTTCCAATTTTTTTTTCCATAAAACCCTTATAAGATTATTACGAACATTAAAAAAAAATTTAAGTCATTCAGTCAATTTGCTTTCAAGTTATATTAAAAATTAAAAATAATTTATTTTTAAAGATATTCATTATACAGTTAAAATTACAGTTGCATAAATTCGTATCATCAACACGAGTCTTAAAGATGTAATATCTGAAATTTTAGGTTAAACGTTTAAAGCATGTTATAAGATCGTAAGTAAATATACACTGAAATAAATAATATCAGAATATATAAATACGTTTTATATAGGTACTTTTTTTGTAAATATTTAATAAACATTAAAGTTTAAACAACTATAAGATTCATTATCCTATTGTTTCTATTAAATTTGATAAAGTTTGTTAAATTATGTTGTTAAATTAAATTAGTGTTTATGATTTAATGATTGAATTTTTATCCTTTTACATCATTATTACGACAACATTGTTCATAAAATACATATTAAAATTAGTTATAACTTATAAGTACACCATACAAATATGTAGTATGCTAATATAGAGGCAAACAAACAGTCAGACAATATTTTTATTTTATTTTTTTTCAATTGTCTTTATAAATTAAAACATTATTTTTTATTAAAAAAAAATGTTTTTCAAAATTAAGAAATTAATTCTTAAGAAGAATTATAAATTATTCAAAAATGTAATATTTATTTATTGTTAGACAAGATATAATTATGTCACATAACTATTGTTTATCATGTTTATTAATAAAAATAAATTTAATAATGCTAATTTTTAACTAATTAATAATATCACATGTTTCTAATTCAATACAGTATAATAACAATTTAAGGTTAATAAAGACTAATGATATACATATAATATATTTTGGAATTGTTTTTCTTTTTGTTATTAGATACTAGAACGATTAGTATATTATATATTATAATTTATAAATGTAATATAGATTATTATTAAGTAGTATAGGTTTATAGTTTGTAATATAAAATAAAGATAATTAAGATAATAATATAAAATTGAATCTTATGTAGTTATTTTGCATATTAAAATGAAACAATAACAATATTACAAGGGATATCTATAATGTATAGAATATAGATGATTATAATTTAATCTTTACTGAATAAAGTCGTTAAAACAAATAAAATAGCTATGAGAATAATATTTAAAAAAGTTAACATTAGTTTTGAGAGTAAGAAAGACACGCTTTCGCTACATTTAACTGTTAGAAAAGTTTAATTTTTATAAACAGAGCAGCTTTTATAGTTCAATAGTTCATTGAGTGACTACTACAACATAGTGCACAGCACACCTAACAGGAGAATCTTTTGCAAACTGCATATTTCAGATTTATATTCTTCCCCACATTTTATACATCGTGGAACTTGATTGCAGTAACCTTGATTGTGCCAATATAACAGGCAGCGATGACATTGAGATGGGCTTTTGAGTTAATAATTTTTTAGACTTTAGTGTACAGAAGAAATTTAATTTTTTATAAGTTCAGTTGTTGGTTGGTTTTTTAGGTCAAAAAAAAAAGAGGCAAAGGTGGTTTATCGTAGACGAGCTTAATGTTATGTACGTGGGTGAACTGATGTTCCAATACTGAGAGAGTGGAAATAATGTCTTCGCGTAAAGTAAAATGGTGGAGATTACGAATCCCTACCCATATAATTGACGTTTAATTTTAATATCTTATTGATAAGTAATGAAAACTATAACTGTTCTCAGTTAGAAATAATAAGTAATCTGTAATACCCATAGAAATGAGTGTGAATGATCAGGTATGATTTTGTGGTTTTACTGATAAATTCTGTAGAGTTAATAATTTATATCAAGTTTGAGTTAAAACTGAAAAAATTACTCGCGCCTTTGATATAAATTGAAGATAGTTTTGGGTATTATATATTTTGGAAGCGTACTTTCATTTTAGTCATCGTGTATAGTGAGGATTGAATACCAGTTTAGACTTATGATTTTTTTTTTTTTTATTTATTCTCTAACTTGGGTGAGAGCGAAAATTACGAAAGATTTAATTTGCTTGAAGTTAAATTTTTATTTGTTTTACCCCGTGATTACTAGACGATTGGGCCTCAGTTATACGTAACAACAAATATGATTGCACACCAGGAACTTGATAACAAATCGAACCAAATGATCGTGTTTTCACTATGCGGATGTGATAAACACTAATTTTGAAATAGTTGAGATCACATAATATTATGTATTATAGAAAAGTCATAGAGTTTAACATAAGTGAATTTTTTTTTTTTAATAAAATAATTATTATACAAAATCCATATTTTACGTATTAATAATTTTATTTTCTTAATTCTTATACCAACAGTTTTAATAAAATACTCAATTTTACCGTGTAATATTGATAAGATTATGAAATTATAATATTATAAAATCATAGTTTTTACAACATAAGCATTCTTTTATAAATTGAAAATGTATGATTCTAATCATGTGAATGATCTAAAGATTTTTTTTTATAAACAAAGTATACTACATATATAACGATAGGACTAATAATACAATTCTAATGATAATATTTCTAGATTATTATATGTATGCACAAGGACTTGACCTTATTCAAAATGTGTATAATTTGCCCTGTTGAGATTATAAGTGGGTATATTATGTTATATGTTTCTTATACGTTTCCAATTCAGCTAAATCTACTGAGTAATCATTATAAAATAATTAATGAATCATTCTCATAATGGTATTATAGTTTTTTTTCTTTAATTTATATTTTTATTTTTAAAATATTATAAATTATTAATTGAAATACTTAATTAGTAATTAAATTTTATTGTACGATATATCTTATATATCTATTAATATGCTTAAAAACATTAAAATTAATAATAATAAAAAAAAAAGTTAATTAGAAAAATCCATGATGAAAACATATCCGGAAGTTGTTAAATTGTCTTTATTCTATTTCTATTGTCTTTTTTCATCACAGTGTAGTAAAATATTGCTATAAATTTATTGCTTTGCAATGATAGACCAAGATTTGTGATTTTTAGCAGAATTCTGCTGAAGCCTGCGGATATTCTTTCGAAATTGTTACATGGTTGTCAGTAGAATAACCTTATTCCTGAATAAATCACTGAGAAAAATTACAAAATTATTTCTTACGAATAAGTACCAAACTTAATAAAATTGTATTTTCTAAAAATATGATTTACATAAAACTGTTGAGAGAAATATAACAGTTACATTTACCCGAAAAGTGTTAGAATAAAAACATAATAAAAATTTAATAAATCAGTATTTTATAACTCAAAAATAATAAATATACTAAATGATTTTTAAAAGAACTACATTATATGTATTTATAAGTGAGTCATATATATTAAAGTAAACATATGTATTGTGTATATTTGTATAGATAAACAAAATATTAGCAGAACACAAACAAAAAAAAAGTGGGTAAATGGGCACCGCTCTGCTGTACATTAGGTGCCGTATGGATCATTATTATATGTATAGGAGTGTTAAATTTCAATCCAATGATAGGTATCATTGTATATAAAAAACGATTCTGAACGGAGATGATTTGTCAGCCTAAAATATAATTTCGAATGGTTGGTGAAAAAGGTGGTTTACTCGTATGTTTTAATGGCCTGAATATACCAGAATTTAAGTTCTTTTATAATTATTATAACTAAACTTATGGAAAATCTCGTATTGAATTTTCAACTTTAAGTTACTTATACAAAATGTTTTATGAATTATACCTACAAAATAATATTGCAAATATTCATAGTTTTGACGAATTTTTGTCAATATTTGAACTTCAAATGCTAATAAAAAAAAAATCACTTTTAATCATTATAAAAATAACTTATGAAGAACTTTGAATTGAATTTTCAAGTATTTTGATTGGGCCAAAAAAAATTTATCGACACATCAAAAAAAATTTTTCATAAAAATTGAAAATTTCAGTTGTCTATAAATAGCCCAAAAAAAAGTCAAAATATTTTGAAAAGTAAATCATGTAAAGAAAATTCCAATTTAAATAACTGGTGAAATTTTCAAGTATCTACGACTTATAATTTTTGAGTAATAACAAATATTTAAAACCGTTTGAGGATAAATCGTTATCGAAATGCGATTTCGTAAAAATTTAAAACTCAAACGCGCTTAAAATTTTTCCTTTAATGATGCTTCAAAATTTCTCTATATATACTTGAATGAAAACTTATGGAAAACTTAGTGTAGTATTTTTAATCCTTAGTTATTTACACAAACAATTTTATGATTTTTCAACTTCAATATTACTTGCAAATTTTCAAGTTTTTGATAGATTTCGTAAAAATTTGAACTATAAATGCTTATAAAAAAAATTGTGACCAACGGTTTTTAATTTTTTTTTAGCTACAATAAAAACAACTCATAAGGAATAACCTTGTATTAAATTTTCAAAACCTTTTGGTCATCCAAAATTTTTTTATCGACACTTCAAAAAAAATTTCTCAACAAAATCAAAAATTTCTGTGGTCTATAAATAACTCAAAAAAAGTCAAATTTAACTGTATATAGATAACACTGACATAAATATTTGGTGAAAATTTCAAGTATTTACAGTGATTAGTTTTTGAATCACAACCATATAAAAAAATCGTCGAAAACTTTGGTCGAAAACTGGTTTTGCGTAAAAATTCCCGTTTTTCCTTAATTTTTTTTGGTTTTTCACGGCGCTTTTGAAAACTATTGGGAAATTCAAAAAATGACCTCCCCAATGCACCAATTAGATTCATTTTGCTATCGGAAACCATCCCTAAAGTTTGAAATTGAAGCATTATTTCGACACGTTCTCGTGTACACAGACAAAAAAAAAAAATACACAACATTGTAAAATCAATACATTCATCGCTCCGTTCAGAATCTAAAAGAGTACTTACATATTTTAATCAGAGAAAACATTTTCAAGATACTATTTGTAGTATTCCTAGCCATTTTATATGCACGGCTAGCTATAAAATTTTAAAACTCTTGAAGAAAATTTAAACACATAATATATAATAAATTATGTAGTTATAAGTATATAACTTGCCGATCTTTATCGTAGTCTTCTTATATTTATTATAATAATATAATTATTATTGATAATATATTGTTATATATATTATATACTAAAACACAAGTGTATACATTTTTATTAAATAAAATACGTAAATACGCTTTAGTTAGCTTTGATTATAATATATTAATTACATGATCTACAATCAAATTCGTTTAAATATAAAAGCAAAATGTTCTCATTAAATATAGGTTAGTATCTAATTACATTTTTTAAGCCGATAAGCATCTCATTATAAATTATTTTTGAATATTGTTTAAAAACAAGCAAGAAGGTGTGTACGTCAAAAATATTTTATAGGCAAATATGGTTATTATTCTAATTTCTAATTGTATACTAGGAGTGATTCGTAAAAGCAACCCCCTTTACAATGTGTGTATTATTATATATTGTAGTAGCAAATTTTCTTTAATATATTATTTAACATACTACATACCTTAATAGTACTTCATAAATCATAAACCATGTAAACGCAATTTTAACCATACCTTGGGAATTACCGATCTACAAAAAGGGAAAACTTTGTAATTTAGACATGAATAATTCATCATAAGTAAATTTATTAAATATAAAAAGTCTCTAAATTGTACTAAAAATCATCAGTCATTTTCTTTTATACATAATACATATATTAACGTTAAATAATAATAAGGCTTTATAATTATAAAAAAAGATTTTCACGTTATTTAACTTAAAATTTAATAACAAACCATTGCTTAAATGTATACCTAAATTATTTGCTGACATATTTTTTTTTCAAATAAATCTATATGATTTTAAGAATTCGTAAATATTTTTGGGTATAATCTAGGACCGGGCTTTACATTAGTTAATCAACCATAATAATAAATATGGTGATTTTATAAATATATTATAACCTTATGTCTTATTATATTATATTAAATAAGATACTAACATTTATAATGACCAAATTTTTACATTTTATTATTAACAGAAAATATTTAGATATTTAATTTGTTGAGTGTTTATTATAATATGTGGGACAAAAAGTTTATAATATATTAATTTTAGACAATTGAAAATAACAAATTTCTTTTATAAAAGAATATTTTTTTAACACACATCTCATATTTTTAGGATGTAAATGTCTTCTTTTATTAGGAATTTCCGTAAATGACTAAATGTCATCTTTTCCGGTAACACATATTTATAGTTATTATTATTATAGCTTAATAAAAATATATAGATGGTAAATTTTATGATTAGTGTCAAGATATTAGTTGCCGAAAAGTTATTTTAGTGAATGTATGAATATAACAGATAAAGCTAACGAATGTTAAAAATATTGAATTTTTTCTACATAATTTACGATAACTAACATAAAATAAGCTACAGGATAAAATAATAACCATATTTTTCATACCTATTTATTAAGCATTTAGTGATTCTTTTACTAATTTTAACTTAAGATGACTTTGGATTTTTATATTACATTAGAAAAAAAATACAAATTATCACATTTAAAATAGTTATTGAGAGATTAGATTAAAATGATAAGTACATTTCTTTTTTTATCACATTTTTATGACAATTGTTATATTTAATGTAAAGTGTAATAAAACACTATTTTAAATTAACCAATACCTAATGACTTTTTTAAAGACTTATTCAAAATCGATTTACTATATTATTTTTCATACTTCTTGTACCTTAATAAAAATATAATAACATTTTTAAAAAACAATGTAAAAATAATAGTTGGTACGTTTCTTGTTTAACTGATTAAATTATTTCGTTTAGTACATACATTTTTAAAAGTTAAAATGAATAAAAATAAATAATATTTGAAATATTTAGAATGATTTTTATGACGTCTTTTTTTTAACAAGAAAAAATAACAACAATTTTTTACTTAAAAATATTATTTATTGATTTAATAAATTAACTTTTTGTATGGAAAATAGTTTTAAGAACAAAAGCTATACATCTAACTGTTGAAAATTGCATTAGTATAAACTAAAAATAAATTAAATCTTTTGACGTATAGTGCAGTGCTGAAGCTCCTGGACAATGTTCTAAAACTGTAGTTCTGTTACTGTAGGCGTTTTTTTCAAGTAATAAAAATTAATGTGTAAGCTAAGCGACGAATATTTAAACTATAAGTATAATATTTATAATAATATGGTTTTTTTTTTATCGTATATATAATATGGTTACTGAAATTTTAGAATAGAATATTAATTTAAGAAAATTCTTAATCTGGTTAGTATAGTTATAGTTATCTAAATATAAAATGTATAGGTATGTATTTATATATTTTTGTTATATAATAATTATGTACTTAGTACTCGTAATTATCAAATCGTTTATTTTTAATAAATAAACAATGTTGGTTCTATATAGATATTTAAATATTTATACTTCTTCACAATGGTAGGTACTTGTATGAGAGTTTTTTCCTGCAACTTTCGCATAATATTCAATTTGGTCATAAAATATTTATTGTTCATAATTTCGTTAGAAAAAATTATCACAGCAGTCTCCAGCCAACAGGATCGAATCTGCCTTTTTATTATCTTTTTATCAGTGAGACGATTTTGAAAAGGGGATGGTGGTAGTTGTCTCAAGACTTTGTTAATTCCTTTTACGTAGGTATGTAAATATTAAAAAAATTATTTATGATAATATTATAAAAGTTTTAAAATGTAACAAGAATAAAATGAAAGTACGCTTGAACAATCTTGGGCAAGTAGATGAAGCATATTTTTTTGTGCTTTGCTCATAAATTTACCTACTTTCCTCTCGAAGCTTTGTCAAAACTGCTACTGCCTGTTATAATTTCCGGTCAAAGTTTACATTAGCTCATCCTAATATTTACAAAATTCATATAAAATATTAAAACACTGTAAAAAAAAAACCGCAATAAAAATAAAAAATATTTCAAATAAAGGTACTTGAAAAAAAAATATATTTTATGTTTTAAACAATATTTTATTTAATAGCAGCATGTTACAAATTATAACAACGATATTTAATTCTTTCAAATTGAACAATTTTCACACTCAATGTTATTAAACTAATTGTTTAATCACACTAAAACGAATGATTGATTTAAGTATTGATCCAGCATTCTATTTTAAAATTTTTTTTAAAAAAAAGATTGTCAAAGGTAAAATCATTGTAAATACACCTAATACACCTTTAACGGCTTATCTGTCACTAAATTATAGTAAACAAAAGATTTATAATTTTATATAATATTGCGATTGTATAATATATTTAAATCATTAATTTAAATAATTATTTAGGTATTATGTTATTTGAATACAAGCGATGGATATGTTGCTAAACTTTAATTAGTTTGGCAAAACTTATGGTTGATATAAATATATTTTATGTACAAATAGCCATTAGGTTCCGTGTATTTATGGCTCTTCAGCTTCTTAAAGTGAACAACTCCCTTTTCGCTTCCATTTTAAGTTTTGAAAAAAAATATGTGGACTTGTTTATTTTTCTAGTAGTTATGTGCAGATTTCATGCAGAGTTAAATATGAATATAGGTACTTACTGCATTTTCGTTATAAAAATAAATTTTTTTAGTTTCTAACCCGACCCCTCCGCCTTATTACCTGATGCACAATTAACTAAATTTTAATCATAATACATTCATTTTATAGCTTTTTAATTAGCTATAATAGCACATTTTATAACTCTCATCCCTCTCTTTTCTCAAACCAGCATCACCACCACAATATCATCGTTTATTTAAGTATTTCACTGTACGCATATTATCAAAAACTGCACGTTCGCCAATAATTTCCATGTGATTATACAGACAAATGGGATACCCAAGTTACGTTAACTGTCGAGTCATGGCAATTGTGCGACGTATATATTATTGTGTCTGTATAATATAGCAGCGCATTTGTGTTTATAATAAAATTATGTCATTACCACGCACACGTGAACAAGCGGTGACAATAAAGTAATTATTTGTCAGGCGATTAACTGCTTCGGTTTATCATATCAATGGATAATCAAAAGCAAGGTATTCTATGTACATGTATAAATAGGTATACGATATAATAATAGCATAATGCAATATATACTAAACATACTAATCACCATATATTATAACATATATAATATAATATACTACCTCCATTATGATGTAAGCCTTATGTACACAACATTACATTATAATTAATAACTCTAGAGTCATCTATGTTTTTAACATTACCCAAGCATTATACATCGGACCATCATTAATTATGCAGTTGGTTTCGACATATAATGTTATATTATAACATTATATGCGACCAAAAATAATTAAACGTAGAGTTTGTAAAAGGTATCAAATGCCCATATTGCACTGATCTACGTGTTATATTGTTTTTTTCGCACCACGCGGTACTAAATACGATTATCACAAAAATACATTATTGTTATTTATGTAATAAACTAATAAATCTTGTACCTGAGTGTTTTCAGTGTGCGTTTAATGATGAAGTATATTATTTTTGGTATAATTATTACAGGTAAAAAGCTAAAATGTATTTAATATCGTGTCGCACACAACACCACATATCCCATAAAATAACGAAATAACGTTTTTCATTTGCGTAAACCTTTTGATAGTAGACCGCTTTATCTGTCACAACTATGCTAAATACATTTATTATTAATTATGGAACGCAAAAATATCATCTGTTTATTTTACAATATAAATAAAGTGTCGTGTCAATCAATATTGGGAACATAGTAGGTAGTTGGATTGAACATTTCAATTTTTAGAAATACAATTTATCATTGGTTTTTATATGTATATATGATATAGGTACGTCAAAAATAACTGAATTAAATGTAAAATTATTAATTTTCTATAAATTAAAATGAAGTAGCCGTGATAAAAATAACAATGGTATACATATAATCATATTTTATGAATGCGTATATTAACTTTTTAACATAGGTACCTATAACAATTATTTCAATAACAATGCATTTATAAACAATCTATAATCGCACTTGTAATGGTACTAGTTGTCTCTCCGTTCACTAGACATTAAAGTTATTAGCTTTTATTACTCACATAATTAAATTGGATCTTATAAGTAAGATTTTTAATAGATAAAATAAATTTTATGATAGAAAATTAAATGTATAACATACATATTAGGTCCATGAAATTTTAATTTTAAATTGTTGATTTAATTCAATGAAAACTAGTAAAAACCAAATACTTTTTAATTATCTGAATGGTTCTCTAAAAGTCTAATATCAATACATTTCTCAAATTATTTTTATTTTAATTCATTAATAATAGATATTAAACATTCTGTACACATAGCCTAAAAAAATGCTGTTTTAAGTTTATAATTAAAATTAAATATTGTGTTTATGTTATATGTTTTAATATAGATACTAATATAATTAATATTCATTGCTTAGAAAAAGCTATTTTGAAACACAAATATGTATTAAATTTATTATTCCAAATTTTTAATATAATTAATTTGATAATTTAAATTATTTCAGTAAAGTCGTCAAAGTATAATTAAAAATGTTTTGTTGCAGCACACTACTGAAAATTTAATTCTTCTATATTAACAATAAAAATACAATACACAGCTTATAATCATGAGTATTATTTTCGATTATAATTTACCATCATTTATAAGTATATAAAAAAAAATCGATTATCATAATACTCAGAATACTTTATGACTAAAATTAATTGAACACACCTTGCCTAATTATGGAATGTTAATACGTTTGCCTGTATATTTTCACAGGTTTTTCATAATTACTTCGTATTCTTAAATTAACTTATATTAAATAGTATCTAAACATTCTGAACTTCATTATGGTATTCAATAGTTAGCTCTAATTTCTGGAACACTCATTCATTTGAAAAATGTGTTTATATTATTGTTGAAAGAAATATGTTCAGAATATAAAAAAAAATATTCACAACCATTTTCCGCGATTTTGATCAACTTGAACCGTTATAGATTTTTGATTCGAAATGCAATACTACACAAATACTGAAATATTGTGATACTAAAAAGAGACCATAAGCTCTTTAAAAAACCTTACAGGAAAAAGGAAGCATATTACAATATTTTTCATACGGTTTATGCACTTTCAATTTATTTAAGAGCCTGAAGCAACTGTACTTGGAATAATATATTCTTTATATTTATAAATTTGCACCAACATGTTAATGGAAATCGAAAATAGTGTTTGCAGTATATTACACTCAAAAATATTGTTTTAAGTATATTTTACTAAATTTAAAATAACATAATAACATTCCAGTGTTTTGACGTAAATACAATTTTGATATAAATAATTATAACTTAAAAATTTTATTTTATAATTATTACTTTAAAATTTCGTAGTTACATAATTTACTAAAACATAAGCAATTTTAATTCTTTTAATTTATTATAAAGTAAATTATTAGTTGTATCATTTACAGTATACACCAATAACAATAATTAATGTATTAAATAAAATAATACTTAAAATATTGAAATTAATATAATAAATAAATTAGTTATTGGTACTTTTACTGGGATGAAGGAAATAACGGATTTTATAAGATGAGTAAAGTTTTCTTGTTGAAAAAACATCTCATACATATTAGTTTTTAATAAAAGTAATGCAACAGATTCTTTTTGATTGAAAATTAGTTCAAGCTTTAAGATAATACTTAAATGTATTGATTGTTAACTTTAAATAATCCTCATTAGATATTGAAAGTATTTTTATACACAAAGTGATGCAAAACATTACGTTGTTTATAAATATATAAATATATTATATATATTATATATTTTATAGTAAATTAACTGTTGAATTTATTTTTTTAATATTTTTCAATAATATATAGACTTTTTATAAAACTGAATATTGAATTATTAGTTCAACAATCGAATGTGAAATTGTTCATTGAAAATTTAAAATTTTGAATTATATTAAATTTATTAGTAGATTTCTTTTTAATATAATTGGGAATTTTAGATCTGAATTCAAACAAATTAAATATTGTATACAAGATAACTATATATTTGTATACTCATATCCTTTATAAGTCTTTAAATTCTTGACACGTCATAATTTTGTTTTATAACAAATATATTTTTTCAATTAACACTATAGACGTGGAACTTTATTTCGAGTTAAGTTATTTATCCTTGCTTCAAAATCTATAGTAATAAATTGTAATACACCACCAATATCTATCTATCCATTGATAATATGATTGAAGTTTTCATGGACTGGATGATCGTATCCCGTTTATTTTTCATTAGTGAACCTTACTCGTATTTATGTATGATACACCTACGTTAGACAATTTATTGGTAATTAATTGTTCTTAAAATATTTGTGTTGATAGTTTGATATTATATTACAATTTAAGTTAATAATACTCCTCATATTTAACTTAATACTTACTATGATTGTAATTTGTAATATTTATTTTAACGCTATCGAAACCTTTGTACAATATTTTTTTTTAATTTAAATAAAATAAATGAAATAAAAATATTAACTATTATTCACATACAATTTTTTCATATTTTCTTTTAAGTACGCTAAATATTTTTAAATTTAAATTTAAAAAAACTGAAGACATAATATTATAATATTAAATATACGATTATAATCTGAATGTCTTTTTAAAAAATTTTTTATCATTCCAAATTAAAAATGGCTATAAAATGTTCAATATTTTAAGATATTAGACAGTAATGAACTCGGCGTCGAAATAAATAAATAATTTTTATTCTCCAGTGTATTCCAGAGTATAATTGTTATTAAGTGTTCGTGAATCACAAAAGTCGTAAATAAATACTCGATTTTAAAAAGACAAAAGAAGAAGAGGAGGAGAGTTTTACTACTTGCATTTTATTTATATTAGTTATACCTATATTTATACACAGAATGAAGGTGATATTAAAATACTGTATATTAAAATAAATTGTTTTTTTCAAAAAAAAAAAATAATAAATATTATTTAGCATAATATCAATTGAATATTCTTCTATAAAATTAATTATAATTTATTATGCGAAACTGTAAAATAAGTTATAAACTTAAAACTTTTAAATATAAAAAAATGTATACGATAAACCTATGCATTAATATTTTGTTTTATCTGTTAATCACAATATGTAGGTACACAAACATGATAAAATTTACTAAAGTTTCTAAGTATTTATATATATATTATATAAGGTGAAATATTTAGTAGTTGGGTTGGCCGTTGGGGCGGTTTTATTTAAATTTGAAAGCAAAGATAAATCATCGCATTCGGAAAATAATTCTGAATGGTGCTCAGTAGGTGTGTGCAGGACATATTTCAAACTTAAAACACTTATAAGAAAAAAACGTTGCATAACGATTTTTAATAAATTTTAAATTTAGAGTTAAAATTAAATAATAAAAATTCGATTGAAACTTAAAGTCTCTGTATAAGTAATAATATACCAAACAGCTAGATATACGATACTACATTGAAAAAAATTCAAAAACGTTTAATTTAAATTATAATATACGTACTTTTACAACGTTCGTGATATGTATGATAAACAAGGGAGTTCATTTTACTCCTTCATTTATCATATAATATATTATACTTCCTCTATTTAAAAATGAAAAGAGGTCAATGTAACTACATCACAATCGATTTTGTATTTTTCACAATTGAATACTTAAAATAATATGAAATACTATAATAAGATACATAAAAGATACACATATTAAGCACTATTTTCGCTTCGCTTACTTGTGTAAGCTTGCATTGTACTAAATATTTTAAATTTGAAAATGGTGATAAATTAGTGTATTCCAAAATTGATTCTAAGAAAATTTTAACATATTATGTAATTTATTTTTATGCGAATTTTCAACTTTTAGACTCTGACTAATTCAAAAATAAAAAAATTACACTATAATTTTGTAATTAAAAATATAATTACAAATTAAATTACATTTTTTTTTATACGTATTTAAATTTTAAGAAAATAAATCAAAACCACGATTATTTTCAAATTATTTTTAAGATAAAAATGAATAAAATTACTTATTTTGACTACTATTACTATTTTCAACGACATTGATTATTTAAACAAATAATAATATCTTTTTATTCACTTGCGGTTTCTGTTATTTTGTGATTTTTCAAAAAATATCAAATATAGAAACTTGAAATAATTCATTATAACTTAAATTATAATTGAACTTTTTTCTTAAAGTTCATTCACCAATAATATTGTGATTTATACATAAATTTGCATGCAAAAATACACATATTTATGAAAAGATATATTTTTTTTAATATTTAAGTCAATTTGTTAATTGGTTTTTAATAAAGCCGATTTTATTTTCATTATATTTATTTGCATCAATAATTTATAGCCCCTTAAAAAGCAGTAAAAATCACCATTTATTGAAATATTATACCTATCATGACACTCAAATGTATAATACAAAATAATACAAGTAGTAATAAAAATTGAAATTATGTTATAACTATTTTAAATTTGACGTTTTTGGCATTATGAATTAAACTCAAAAAACGTGGTACCTATATAACATTGAAATATGGAACCATTTCATACTTATCAATTCAATTAATTTTAATAGGTGGTGTCAAACTGTCAACTATCAAGCGGATCACGTTATTTCTGTTTTGTTAAAAATAATCATTACGTTATTGAGTATATGAAATAAATGCATAGTATTTCTAATACCTATATTTTTATATAATTATTGATGTTCACAAAATATCCAATGTTGAAATGAAACCGCACTTCAAACTTACACTAGAAACACAATTAATACCCATAAACTATCAAGCAAGTTTAAACTAAACAAATATGGGAAAATATACAAAATTAAATTCATAATTTAAATTCTTTAGAGTGTAGAGACTATGAAACAATTTTCATCTATTCCGCATTAATTTACCATTAAAAAAATATTATAAATGCATAAATATACTCTCATTTTTTTATAAATTATAACCATATATGAAAATATACCCAGTAATGTAAATAATTTGTCTATATGTTTTTTAACAATCTTGTTTGAATACAAAATGTAAAAATTCGAAGTATTAATAAACGAAACAAGTACTTATTTTAAAAATAAATAAAATACTTGTAATAATAAAATATATCACAAGTTTTTTTAGAAAAATAAAATAGGATATATTAATATAATAAGGATAATTCAAGTAACAGTTACTGTTTATAAACATGTATATTAACTATTTTTAAATAATCCGCATGAACTGTTCAGTATTAGTACATAATTTATCAATTTGCCTTTTTTCTAAAATTAATAATTGCATATTGATTATGTTAAGATACCTTTAATCTCATAACACTTTACTAATAGATTCAAAATAAATTTCAATACAAATGTTAAATATAATAGCAAATGAATAAGATTTTTTTAAATTTAAAACAAAACAATATATAAAAGAATATGATACAATAGGTAATTACTTATCATGATGATAGGTACATAGTTTTAAGAAGTATGAATGGCAAATTAGTATAACTTCAATTAATTATTTATTTATAAGTTTAATAAATCGTGATTCTAGTTGCATTTTAGTCGACGAAAATGGTATCAGAAATAGAATATTTTGCCATATTTTGTATTTACTTGTTCATATTGAAGATTAATTTGGAATGAAAACATTTGTAATGAAGTTCGCAAAGTTATTAATAGTCATGATTTGTAGATATTTATCTCATATTAAATACTATAAGTTTCCACTCAGCACAAGTAACATGATGTGATATATTTCTAGTAGTTTACAAATGTTCACGTATACGTATTTATGAATAATTTTAATAATCTAATTATTCAATTTACTTTATAATACTTAAAGATTTTTTATTCAAAAAATTAAAATTGAATTTGATTCAAAATAAAATATGCATACTCCTTTATTTTACTATATTTCTTAATACTGATATATTTACAGTTTTTTAAATTTTTAAACTCAAATATTACTTTTTTATATTTTGGATAAACTAAATTTTACATGAAAGTATTATAATACGTATCGTTTGTCGGTCAAAACTTTTGCGTAGATAAAATTTATGATCAAAAAGTTGTTGTCAAACCCTTTTTGTTTACAAAAAACATCTGAAAATATGAATTTTAAATTCAGTTGATGTCGCAATTCTTGCTACTAGTTCAAAACTTTCTAAATATCACAAGGTATTTCTCAATATATATATTATATTTGAACTTATTAAATATTTATATTATATATACCTATTCATTTATATATTTGAATATTTTTAAAAATAAGACACCTAAAATAAATTTGATTGAACAGTAAAACTAAACTTAAATTTTCAATTTATATCAGCTATAGTAATGTAAGAATATTGAACATAATATATAAAAAATAAATATATTTCTTATTGGAATAATAAAACTATAATTAATTAAACTGTTTTTGAAATTAAGAAAACAATTAGTTACGCGAAGGTCAATATTTTATTGGTTTGGGAATTATTTTTATGTTATTTAATATTCTCTAGGTGTTTTTACTTGCAACACTATAAAATAAATTCTATGAACTAAAAAATAAATTGAATGGATCAAACTAAAAATTTTATTTTTAAAAAACATTAAAACATTTTATATAATGCCTAAACCATAGATATTGAATATCCTTTCCACAACACTTTTAGTGATACAGACATTTAATTTAAAATCAAACATTCTTCGCACGTTTGATAAAATATCAAGGCAGTTGTTAATGACACATAAGAACGAGTATTTTAAGTGCGAACATCATATATAAAGCTTGATTATGGCCACTTCTATTATAGACCCTTGATATATTTTAAATATGACCATAATGATGATACTTTTCAACATATATACCTCGTTAAAATACCCAGGAAAAAATATCTAGGTCGAAATATCTCCAATAAATTACTTTAAAAAAAATTCCCATTAAAATTAAATATATGAGTAAATAAACAAAAACAACATTTATAAACCATATACTTATAATGTGTATTCTCATACTTATAGGACAGCTTCAAACATAATCCACATTGTTATTGAAAAATCTGGTAACCTACAAGTTTTGAACACCAAATCTAGTATCTTTATTTAATATTTATTTTATTTATTTGTATGTATATCTAACAAAATATTCAAAGAAACGATTCAAGATTAATTTAATATCTATAAAATTATATAACTTTACTTAAAACCCAAAAAATAATCACTATTTATTGATACACTAAAAGTTCACTTTACTTTTTTTTCGCTCTTTTTCATTGATGATTTAAGTTTGAAATTTGAAATTATTATTTTTAATTTAACTATTATCTTGAGAGAATTTGCTTTGGCATGTTTATGGCATAATTTTATTTGAAGATATTATGATAATTTAAATCACTTGGATTAATATCTTGTCCTATTATTTTTAGAATTATACCATAATGATTAAATTATTAAGATATCTTATATTACTGTATAAGATTTTGTCAAATTTAAAAGTAGCAATAAGAGTAGATACCATATATATTCAATTTAATTTGGAAAAATGATTTGTATAAACAATTTTATTTATTTTTTTTTTTTATTTCCAATTTCCACTGATATTAACATATTAACAAATAAACTGTCAAAATTATATATAATAAAAAATACATTTTTCAGAATGATATATTCCAATAACTATATAAAGAAATAAATATTAAATTTAGAAAAAAATAAAATTTAATTTATAAAAATCTAATAGTTTGGTAAATCAAGAAAATATGAATATAATAAAAATTCTACTAAGTATAAATAAATAACAATAATTAATTGTTAGTAAATTATGAATAAAAGAAAATCAATTAAACATACTACTAAAAATGGATTAATTAATAATTTAAAAGCAGGTAATCTTTGGATAATATAGAACAAATATAAAAGAAACATTATTTTTATTAATAAAATATTTTCATAGTTGTAAAGTTAATAAAATAACTTCAATAATTTAAAGTTTTTAAATGTTCTATGGTATGTTAAACTTGTGCAGTCATATCATAGATAAAGTTAACCTCGATTTAGACATCGCCTCTAATTAAGTATTGAAGCTTAAATTCTGTTTAAACCAGGTTAAATAGATCTATAAATAAGGTTAACTTAAGTCCTTACCATTATGGTAAGTTTGTCTTGAAAATTAAATTTATAGTTTTCCTTTGAATAAGAAACCCTGGAAAAGCCAATGTAATTTTAGTAAATATTGTATTAATTATACATATTAAATTTAACAAAATATGTTTCCATTAATATTATTTATATCTATGAAAATATGATGTTTTTTTCAAAATAAATCACATGGATTTTTAATCCACTCATCCGGCTAGTTTACAAGTGACATGCAAATACATTTTTCTACTTATAGAAGTTAACGCCGTATATTTAACGAGAAAATTAAATTATTAATTATTCAAAAATATAATATTATTTTGATGCATTATTAAGCTAAATTATATAATAAAATATATTGTACAATACTGTAAAACTAAGACCAACCGTCTATAAAATATGAATTATATTATAATACCTATTTGGATAGTTAACGTACTTATTTATTTATTAAAATGTAAATACTATATTTCTAGTTTAAAATATAGTTAAATAAAGTATTATTAAAATATAGTTAACAATATAAAGGTATAATTTCTGTAGATAATAATAAAAAATAATAATATATTTATCGATATAAATAATTCGTAAAATATTAATACCATTATTTTATAAAGTTCAACTACAAGAATGGCATAATGTAAATATTATACTATAAAACACATTAGCCGTTATTTATTTAATTTATCATTAAAAACTATTTTTGAAAAATACTCGTATTAATATTATTTCTAATTAGTTAAAAATAAAGTTTTAGTACAATAAAATTGTGTTATACTAATAATATCAAAGCTTATGAAAAAAAAAAAAAAACTTTTCACAAATTCACAAATAATGCCATAAATCTTAATTATTAGTTTCAATTAAATTTTAGTAATTATAATAAATTCTACTTAAGCATATATAATGTCATATAGAACATTAAAAGCTGTATACATAACCACGGGAACAGATGTGGCCGTTAAACCATCAAATGAATTAGATAATACTGATTTTTAACTTCCTAAATTCAGTAAAACCCTTATTCGAATTCATTAATGTTATGTCAATATATAAGAATAAAGAATGTTGATTAATTATTTTTAACCAGTTTCATCATTTAAATTAAAATTAGCAAATTCAAAACTGTAGAATGAAATTATTACATTCAACTTTAATTTATATACTTTCGATGTACCTAATATAATCATAATAATATTGTCTTTTAAAACATCAATTTATTATAGTTATATTCAATTTTTGTTATAATCTAAATTTAATTTAAATGATAAAACTGGACAAAAACAATAAATTGACTCTTATATTCAGTCATAAATTTTATTATAATAACATTCGTATATTATATTGTATTATCAATACATTCAATTGAATATCTATTATATCATAATAGTGTATAATTATGAGTAATGATTAATTTCATACCTAATTAATAAGAAAATCTTAAATATTATTAGATTAATACGAGGTGAATACAATTTGTTAATTCTTGTTGTTTAGTATTCAGAAATATTTTATCTAAAATGTTTTTATTTTATTTAATAGAAAAATAAAATAAAATACTATAACATTTAAATAAGTTCCTGACTAGTAAAGAAAACAAAAATATTTAAATTAAGAAAGAAGTAGATAGAGTGTAGAAGGAAAAAATTCGTTAAGATGAATCATACCTATATGTTATATTATCTCCCTGCTTAGCTAGTATAAATCAGTATTATAGTGGACATAGCGTGAAAGTGTGAAGTACCTAAAACAGATAGTAGGTACTCTATTGAAAATATATAATATAATAGTTCTATGCATTTTTAAATAAACTGAAAATCTTATTAATATTCACAATATATCTGAATGAACGATATCATTTAACAAAACCTTAAACCATTAATTATTTCTATATTTTATTGCTGATAGTAGAATAAGGTAGTTGATTTAAACGTTCATACATACATAAATACATACGTACGTACATATAATATACATTTGTAAATATATGAAATATTGTATTAAATTAAACACACACTTAACCATTTTTTTAGAAAAATTAAGAGTAAGATCCTAATATATATATATATACATATTTTGTGTAGAAGAGACTCTTAATTCTGTAAAAATTCTATGGTTATAACTACAGGTTATCTCATGATTTCATTAGACAAAAAGCAAAGAAGATTGGAAAGATTTATTTATTTCAGTAAGGCTTAAGATGATTTGTTGGAGAGATTTAATCTTGTTGTCCCTACTCACTTTAATACAATATGTGTACTTAGCCACAGTGCTTAAAATTCCTTTTCTTAGTACCCAGTATGATATTTTTCTCTGTTGTAGAGTATGATAATATTAAAGCCATTAAACTATTGTTTATTTATTCATATTATAATAACAATGGCATGTATTATAATTTTTTTAATATGTAAATTAACTCATTCGTATACTTGATTTATTATAAGTGTGCATATTTTATTTTAATTTAGTTTTTTTTTTTTTTTTTTGAACGATTAAATCAATACTTTATGTTCAACGCTATGCTTATTCTACCTTAGAAATTGCGTCTCACATTCCATATCATCATATTGATCACATAATGATTAAAATATATAAATATATACAATGTTATATTTTTAACAAAATATGTGTGAGTCTATATTATCAATCATTAATAATAATTATAAAAAAAAAAATATTCATATTTGTTTACATTCTTTTCCAATGATCAATTATGAAAAATTGACTACAGCCTGACTGTTTTTTTATGATTATTTTATGGAGTATTTATTTCTAACCAATCCTGTATTATACCACTGACGTATACACGGTGACTACCATTTATAACTCAATACATCAGACTATTTTTTTTCTCTAACATTGTCTTTAGTGAATAAAAAAAATTATATATTTTCCATTTTTCTTATTACTTATTGTTTCAGAGTTAATGTTAGGGGACATTCATCAAAGTCACACTCAAGGCGCATTTTTTCAAAACTGCCCTCAGATTAATCCACAAGTTACAACTGATCTTGAACAATAAATTATTTTTCTACGCTTTACTAAGAAAATTATTTTTCTCATTTCTGTCATTTATTTTAATTAAAATACATGTATTTTATATTACAATGCAGTATTTAAATTACAAATAAGTAAAAGTGTATAACTAATATATTCTTTGTAATTTAATTTTTGCATAAAATTACAAAATACACCATTTACTTACTATGTACGTAACAAAACATGTACCTTTATTATTATAAACAGACGTTAAACACAATTTCTAAACCTTTTAATTTTTTTTAAAAGTATTACTTTGTATGGTATAATATATAGTAAATACTCGTGTGTATAATTTTTTTTTAATATAATCACAATTTTGTTTTTCCTAATTCCTAATTCGTATTTAAACATTTTAAACTAATAACATTTAAGAATAACGGAGTTATTTCCCTAAATATCGATGTTATGTAAGCAACACATATAACAATAATAATAGTATTAAATACTTAGGTAAACAGAAATATGTAATTTATTTATTTTTAATGACAAATAGTTCCCAAATTATATCAGTATAGTTATCAGAGTGTGCTTGTTAAACACCTTAGAGTTTTGCTACAATCATATAGAGATTTGCGGACCATCAAAATTCAATATTATTGTTACCTATTACTATTGCTATTATAGCTATAATATTATAATAATATAATAATATATATTTATATTATTACTTGTATTTAAGTCATAGTCATTATTTATCATTTTATTTTTATTCCTAGAGTTTTTAATGTATTTTTTTTTAACGCTTAAGAGCTTCTCCGTCAGCTAAAAAGTTTGAAAACCACTGCTATATGCGTTCCTACATTAAAAACAGATTTTATGGAATATATGGTTAATTTACAATTAAATATAGCCAAATAGGTCAACAGTATTATCAATCATTATTTTTATACTATTTTATTACGACACGATATTAGCATACTGAAATTATATTTTTTATAAAGGTTAAATAAATCCAGGATACAGATCTGATGTAATAATTTTTCAACCCCTACCAAAATCTCGTTGATAACGTACTATTACATGATTATAATATATTTTAGGGTGAACATTCAGATCTTTGAATTTTTAATTCAATGAACTATAATAAACTTACGAAATAATTAAAAATAACTGTTGGTGAATTGATATTATTCGATTTTTATAATCACAAACACAAATAATATAATATATTATTATTTCTTAAAAACCATACTTAATTTAATTATTAATGAATATTTGTCATTACTTATAATCAATAACTATTTAAGGCTTTTTACTATTATAATAGATAAATACTATAACAATGACCAATACAAATAAATACAGCAGTTATTATGACTTGTACATAATCTAGTAAAATTTAATTCTTAACCAGTCTTTAATTTATTCATTACACAGTTCAATTCAATATTATTTGAAATTTAAGTTTATTGCGATGGTCAAGTATGTTTATTCGGTTATTGTGATCGCTTGCGCAAGCGCGTATTTGTGCGTGTGTAAGTGAAAATGTGTGCATGTATATGTGTAAAGTTTTACACAATGACATGTATCTATTCTATAGCAAACATAATTTTATATTCAGAATAGCTTTCCTTCCAGATCAGGGTTACTGGTAAGGACCTCATATGGATAGACCTCTCGATATATCATTCGGTTCTACAAAACCCACTATTATTCGATATCCATTCTTAGACCCAATCACTATATATCATCCAAACTGTTCCATGTAATAATAGCTGTTCAGAAAAATGTCTAGAACCATATGTTTGATACATAAAAATAATTTGAAAATACTCATATTATATTTTAATTAGAAAATTATTAAATCATTTACCAACGGGTGTATGAATTTTTTATTTATACCGTTTCTTTTAATCAGTGAGTATAGACTATAAACTATAGTTAATACTATAAAAGTGCAAAATATTAACAAGAAAAGTATCGTCAAATAATATATTAAAAATCATAATGTATACATTTTATGATTGTAAATTGGTTCATTATATACAATAAAATATTATCAAACATATACGTATTACTGGTATTAGGTATGTTTGAGTAATGAACATCCATTGCAAGCTTGTTGTATGAAAATTGTTTATTTATATAATTTAATTAATGTTAAGTATTATTATTTCTTTTTTTATAGTGACATTAGCGTTGAAAATAATCGATGTACTCGTGCCAAGGTACGCGGACTTAAAACAGTCAGTAAAACTAGAATGCAATTTCGACGTAGGCCATGATAAATTATACTCCGTTAAGTGGTACAAGGATGATCACGAATTCTACAGGTTCGTCCCAGAGGATCGACCAACTATCCAAGTTTTTCATCTTCCTGGTATTATATTGGATGTTAGTATCTTTTTTCATTTAAAATCACTTAGATAATAATATAGTACTATGTGTTTATATTTTAATATTTATTACAACATAAAATTCTAATATAAAGTTAATAATTGAAAAGAAACAATATTAAATTATACCAACTTCAACAACTATACTTAATAACTGAAAATCAGATGTTGTAGCGCTATGAAATATACGATCAAAATGTATTCAAAAAGAGGGTGAAAATTAATTTTACATAAATAAATCATTTTATTATTTAAAAATAAACTATACCAATCAAATTTTACATGTTTTCATTGATAAATATATTCATAGAAAGTTTAGTAAACATATGATTTAATTCACCAAAAAATAATTTAATTAGAGTATTAGACTGTATAATTAACTATACATTTCAATAATTATTTAAAAACTAAAATTAATTTATTTTCAAAAACTAAAACACAAAAAATTAAATTGCCTAATTCAATTTCAGTTAAATATTAAGTAGGACAAACTGAAAGGCAAATAAAAAAGGGCTACAACATCTAAATTCAATTTAACATAGGTAATTAAATAAAAAAAAATTAAACTAGTAAAATTAGTCCAGTTTTACATATCACAAATGTAATGCAAATTACTTAAAACGCTGTGAAGATAATAATAATAATATATCAAATTATTTTGATATAAGTAATACTATTATTGCCTGAATATAATTTTTGTTGTAATTAATATTATGAATTAATATAAAAGTCATATTCCGTAATTGATAATGTTTAAAAAAAATTAAATTCTTTCTATTTAAAATAAAATGCTTTAATTTGAAAATCTAATATTACTTTAATAATATAAAATATAATCCTATGCTATAAGCTATAAACCTATAGACTAACCTACTTATATAAATGATAAATACAATATCACTAACAATATTTATTTATCGTGACATTTCCTTGCTTAGATATTCTATTACTTCTATTAATGAAATAAAGACATAGTTCAACAATTTACTTTACTTATTTCTTTTAAATTGCACCTTTTTATATTGAAGTAACCCTCATTTTATATTATTTGTAATGGTGATATAAATTTTGGTAAACTAACAATATAGGTTTCAAACGTTTATCTTTTAACCAAGAAATTCGTAAATTCCTTTATTGCCTTTTTTCTAGAAAGAGGATAAGGAGTTATTTTACGTTCGTTCATAAGCTGTAAATCCCATCTTCCTTCTCAAAAACAAATGTTTTAGTACCTAACTATAAATGTTATAACATTTTATTTAGACACCTTACTTATTATATGTTGTTAGTTATTAATAATATATAAATATGGGTATATATACAAATTTAATGTATTAATAGAAATATGTAATTTTATTAGAAACAGTAACCAATAGTATTAGTACCTAATTAGACCCTTCACACGCAAACGTTATATCTATCTTATAAAGTTATAAACATACAACATAGATTTTCCAAGTTGAATAGAACCAATTTTTTGAAGTTATTTAGTACCTAGGTAGTATAGTGAATTATCTTAGTATAAAAGTTAAAGGTACGAACATTACCTGTACTAAGACGTTAGATTTTTTCAATATTTAAATTTTTAAGCAATATATGAGTATTGCAAATCCTATAGTATTACAATTTAAAAATTAAAATATCGAAAAAATACAATTCTAAAATACATTTAACGTCCGTATCTTTAACTTTAATAATAAGACAATTTAATCTAATACTGATTTAACATCATAAATCAGTTCTACTGAAAATAAATTTGCTATATTATATTTATATATTTTTTAAGACAAAGACAACACATACAATTGATAGCATCATATTAACTCTTGTTCATTAAAATTTTACTTCTTAATTACCACTTTATAAATAACTGTATTTAAATACATATTTATTTATACTTATTCAAAAATTATAACCAAAATAAATTTCAATAAATTTTAGTGGGAAATATTTGGAAACAAATACAAATATTTGTCATGTCTTAAAATACTTTTAAAATAATTTTTTAATTTGATTGATTTAATATTGTATACATAGATGGTAAAAATTAATTTAAAATAAAAACAATTTTTTGAATTTAAATTCTTTTAAATAGCATATTTATTACATATTACAATGTTATTTATATTAAATTTGATCAGTGTTTTCGATATTTTATTACATAATAATATAATATCAGCTAATTCTTCGAAATCGTGTATGAGTTCTTTTAAAATATCCATAGGTTTATGTAGTGAATCAATTTTTAATATACCCGGACAATTTAATAAACTGCGTTTCATATAATATTCACAAATATGATTGATTCTTTTTTTAATTTATGGAACAGATTGAAAAAGTAAGTTCACATTTAAATAATATAATATTCTATAGTTCTTATTTGATAAAATAATATTTGCATCAGCCTTAATAATATTAAAAATACAAAAAGAATATACAATTTAATTAAGAAATCTAGAAATTTAAACAACTACCTTATAGTATAATATACTGCATACTGTTATTAGTTTAAAATAAAAAAACTATGTTAAGCACATATTATTAAATTCATTATTGGGCTTGGCAATTTTATGATCATAAATTTAAACTTCCACCATCCTATAGGTTAGATAATTATATGTTAGATTTTATACAACTATACAAGTCACAAATTATTTTATAAATACACTATTCAACTTGAGGTCACAAATTAGGAGAGAAAATAATACAATTTTTTCATAATAAAAATTATTGAATTGCAGAATAAAAATTCACAAAAAAAAACCCAAACGAAAGACCCGAAAAAAATTCCCGGAACACAATAGATATTACTCATAACCATAATAATAATAATTGAATAAAAATGTTTTAAATGCTACATTCTTTAAAAAAAAAAATATATATTATTTATATTTCATTACAAATAAATGTTTATCTTTGAATGGAGTTTTTTGAATAAAATTGTGTTTAGATTATTATTTAGATAATATTTTATTCTAATAAAAACAATTTAAATACATTTCAAATACAATCATTAAATCTATTTTTAAACATAGTTATTCGAATATTTATAGCTTATTTTATCTTATTAAAGATTGAAGTTATTATGGTCAGTAAATTTAAACAAAGAAAAATAAAATAAAAATAGTTTTGTATTTTAATTCGCATGATTATACATTTACATATATACATCTATAGAAGAAACTATATCATAAATTCTAATACTGTTATAAAAATTCTGTAATAGATAACTATGACAGTAATACACAATAAAAAATATAAATTATAACGATTTTGAACGAAAATGATTTGTCAGCCTAGAATATAATTTCCAGTGGTTGGTGAAAAAGTTGGTTTATAATTTAATGGACTGAATATATCAACATTAAAGTTCTTTTACAATTATTGTAAGCTAAACTTATGAAAAACCTTGTAATAAATTTTCAACTCTTAGCTACTTATACAAAAATTTTTATGAATTATACCTACAAAATAATTTCCAAATATTCAGGAATTTGACGAATTTTTGTCAATATTTGAACTTCAAATGCTAATAAAAAAAATTGTGCAAATGTATTCTTATGATTTTTTAATCACTATAAGTATAACTCATGAGGAACTTTGTATTAAATTTTCAAGTATTTTGATAGGCCAAAAAAATTTTATCGACACTTAAAAAAACAATTTTCAGAAAAATTTTCAGTCGTCTATAAATAGCTCAAAAACATTCAAAATATTTTTAAAATTAAATAATGTAAAGAAAACGCAAATCTAAATAACTGGTAAAATTTTCAAATATCTACGACTTATACTTTTTGAATAATAACAAATATTTAAAATCGTTTGAGGATAAATCGTTATCATTACTCTATTTCGTCAAAATTTAAAATTCAAACGCACTTATATTTTTTCTATAATGATGCTTCGAGTTTTCTCTATAGCTACTTGAAGGAAAAGTTATGGAAAACTTAGTGTTGTATTTTTAAACCTTAGTTATAAACACAAAAAATTGTATGAGTTTTCAACTTCAAAATTACGATTTCGTAAAAATTTGAACTATAAACACTTTTAAAAAAAATTGTGACTAACGATTTTTAATTTTTTTTTTTTAGCTACAATAAGAACAACTCATAAGAAATCTTGTATTAAATTTTCAAGTTTTTTTGGTCTTTCAAAATTTTTTTATCGACACAAAAAAATTCTCATAAAAATCTAAAATTTCTATGGTCTATAAATAACTCAAAAAAAGTCAAAGTTTAACTGTATATAGATAACACTAACATAAACATTTGGTGAAAATTTGAAATATTCACAGTGAATAGTTTTTGAATTAAACCATATAAAAAAATCAATTTGGTCGAAAACTGGTTTTGCGTAAAAATTCCCATTTTTCAGTCATTTTTTTTTTTTTTTTTTTGTTTTCCTCGATTTTTTTGAAAACTATTAGAAAATGTTTACTTTTAACTTCTATAATTCACCAAGGATATTCAATTTTCCATCGGAATCCATCCCCAAAGTTTTAAATTGGAGCATTATTTCGACTAGTAATGCTGTACACATACAACACAAAAACAAAAAAAAACACACATCATTGTAAAATCAATACATTCATCACCTCGTTTAGAATCTAAAATGAAAGGAAACAACTGTAATAAATATCAACATACATATTATAGAATTTTTAAATTAGATTACAAAATAATTTTTTGTCCAAATATATCATTTGATACAATTCGTTATAAATTATATAACTTATAATTAATAAAAATTATACTATAATACACTATTATTAAAATAATGTTTGGAAATATTAATCAGATAATTATAATTGAAAATTATTGAAATTGTTTTTAATATGTATTATCAAAGGTACACTGTACACGTCAATAGCATTTAAAGTTCTTAAATTATCGTTAAATATTAGGAACTATAGGTAATATTTTATTTCAGAAATTTTTTTTTCCTAGTGTTGAAGTAGTTTCCAGTAGATTTTTATCCCGTTTCCCAAATTATTCAAAGTAATTTTTTGATTTAAAAATTTTATAAATTTTTATTTTCACAAAATAATCATTTTACTGTGGCAATTTTTAATTCAACCATTATTTCATGGAAGCTTTTAATAAGGAACAATGGATTTTTCCAATTATTGAGTCTATTTTATACGTTATATTTATTTATACAATTTAATAATTATAACAAAAAAAATATTATACAATTTAACAGCAAAATAACCGTTTATTTTTATTATAGTATTAAATTAATAAATTATATATTGTACCGTTTATTATATTATGGAATTTAATATAAAACTGTTACAATCATATAAAAATAATAAAATGTTCATGAGGTTATGTTTTAAAATAAAAACAAAATTATTAAAAAAAAAAATCCATTTTTTTTCAATTTGTAAATATAAAATGTATTTAATTTTAATTAGATTCTAAAAAAAACATTAAAAAAATACATACTTATGTTTATTAATAAAAATAATAAATATATTAAATTTTTGAGAGAATTTTTTTACCAAGTACTTACTGTTTTTAATAAATTATATGTATTAAGGAACTTCTTTTTTGCAGTTCTATTTTACTGTGAAATTCGAAAATAAAATCTAAAGACGTCTGCTTTAAGATACTTATGTATACAATCACTGGAAAAATATAACCCATGGAATTTAGATTTTAGATGACTTTATTTAGAAGAAAACCTTTTAATAGTTAAGACCAAAAGTTTTTTTCACTTTATTTTTAAATCTAAAACTGTTCAATATTTAAAGTTCTTAAATTATCGTTAAAATATTATTTTAAATATTTCATTTTCATATATTTGTTTAAACCACAAGTCTGATTAATTAAACATTTTCATTTTCCTTTGATAGTTAAAATTTTTATTAATATGAATTTATTTAAAGTATAATATAACCGTACTAGATTAGATATTTGTTTTTATTATTATTTAATAAATACCGTAATTTACAGTTATCTTTTCTCAAAACATATATTATTTTAGTCTTATGTATAATAATTTTTAATTAATAACCATGGTATAATTAATATGTTTGTGTAGTTATCTCATTGTAACATGCGAAAAATCAAACTAAGTAATCTCACGTTGCAAACTAGTGGTATATATCGATGTGAAGTCTCAACAGATGGACCAAAATTTGAAATGGTTTTTAAGTCTGCAAATATGAATGTTTTAGGTAAATATTAAAATATTTCGATAAATTACTTTTTTTTTAAATATAAATATTTTTATCCCCATTATATAGTATACGTATACTATATACTATTAAATGCTTAATTAATAAAAAGTGGACAAATGATCTGCTATACAACTGGTATGTCGAATGTACCGATCACCATTCAGTAAGTTACAGTAATAAATGTGTTAAATTTGAATTCAATAATAATTAATTGCATACCAAAAATGATTTTAAGTGGGTAAAGACAGTCAGCCTATATTACAAAATATTATATTTATATTGATATTTTAACAATTGATTTTATTATTAGTAATGCGGTCGGAATTCTACTGTATAAATAGATAAATAGATAATAATAATGATAAAGTATAATATCCATATAAAATGTTTCCTCACAAATATTTTCAAATTACAATATAACTATGAATGTTATTTCTATATTAAACTTAATAATTCATCAAAATTTAAACTAAATAGTAAATAGTAAATATATTTTAATAAAAACATTAATATAAAAAAAAAATATCTGTTTATATATTATTTAGATACAACTTATTAAAAACTTTATATTTAATTTTCAAACCTAAAATAGGAAAATTGGTCACCTTATAAGTTCTTAACATTGACATAGCAACAACTTATGTAAGGATCATCTATCATATTTTCTTGGTTTTTGACTAAGACTAAACAATTTTATCAATACTTTTAACTACTTAATACTAACACATCTGTGAAATTTAACTAACATTTTTTTTTAATTATTTAGAAAATTACTAAGAATATTTTACTTTCAACCTCCCAAAAAATTTATATTCACTATTTTATCAGAAAAGATATTGAAGTTGAAAATCTACACGTTTTTGATGCTCCATAATGTTATGATGGACACAAAAATAAGAAAAGTACACTATAAAAAGAATACATCAATCGATCCGATCAGATATAAAATTGTATCCATTATTAACTATAAAACAATATCAAATTGTTATGATTATTTTTAAACTTCCAACTTAAAATGCTCATAATTAATAATTATTGTGGATAATAAAGGAGTAAAGGAGTAAGGACACGTCATTTTTTGTTCAATTATTAAATTTTTCATTTTATGAATTAAGTGATTGTTTTATACATACTACATAATAGCAATAATAGTAATTATTTTATTTCATTTATGTTTTGAATGATTCTGCGATCTATTAAGTAAAAATATTTTTTTGTCTGTCGATGTTGGTATTTTTTTTAGAGATTTTAAAATTTAATGTCAGGACGCATCAGTTGGAAAATTATGGTTGATTATTACTTTTTAATATAAATACTATACTCAACATTAAATATGCGTGCACTGGGTATGCAATAAAAATAGGAAAATATGTAGTTTAAAATACTCATAAAAAATTCCAAGGATATGTGAAATTATGTAAAATAAATTCACAATATTAAGTTTATTTACTAAAATATTAAAAATATGAGTTGAAATTATGTATTTAGAATAATAATTTATTAAATTAAATTTTCATCTGAACAATCTAAATTCAGAATTTAATATCAAAGTATAAAAATTATTAAAATCTCAGCCCTATTATTTTCAAATTTGAAAAAAATTATCTACCTAACCTAAAAATGTAACCATTAACCTAACCTGAGAATCGTAAATGTTTTTTCGAATACAATTATATAGTCAATTTAAAATAATAATAAATTAATCATTCATAATGTGTGGTTTACCCAAAATGGCATTACGTAATCACCATAATATATTATACACTATACATAAATAATAAAAACCTTTTATTGTAATTCATATTTAAAAAAAATGTATATGCATGTTTATGCTATTTGTGATATCACATTAATATTCTTTATGACAGAACAAAATTCTTAGTCAAATTATTGAACAAGTATCATTCATTATCAATTTACAAATTTAAAAAAAAATGATAATATTATAATAATAGGTTTGCTCAATGTATAATATGTTTCAAACAAATTAATTTTGGTATGTACCTAGTCATGTAAGTCTTCAACAATAAACAATTTGAAGTGAATGAAACATTTTCATTTTATTTGGTTTTTTTTTTTGTGGTTAAACAGTATCTAAAATATTATTATACTCGTATACATCAAGAAATCGATATATAAAAATGATTAATGTAATAATTATGTTATTGACAGCATATCCAGAAGAAAACCCTTTGATAGAGGGCGTGCTTAATCGTTATGCAGTTGGCGATCTCTTGTCGGGAAATTGCACTTCCTCCAAATCTTATCCACAACCGTTAATGACATGGTATGTCAATGGCGTTCAGGTGAGTTCATGAATATTAGTAGAAAATTAATATCTTAAAGTTATATTAAATTAATTTTAATCAACATCACGTCATATGACAAACTACACTTCCTGAATAATTAAAAATGTATTGTTAATTTATAAGACAAATAATCATAGTTAAACCATTATAGGTCTGAAAAGTATATTAAAATTTACTTAAAATTTGCATATGATAGGTACATGTTTTATTTATCATAGATTTTGTTGCGATACACAATTTTAACACTGGTAACTACTAACTATCAATGTTACTTATGTATATAATAGTCTATTTATTTATTTATTTATTTTATTTATTTAAAATATAGAAATTAGTATAACAATCTAATAATTTTTATATTATAATAAATAAGTTTAATAAACTACACGAAATGGCATGAAAATAGTGAAAAAAGAGGCTCACTAATATGAGACTTGATGTCACTTGTCTGATGTCAGACTTTTAAGGAAGTTTCTGATTAATTTAATTTAAATAAGGATTTACAAGATCCTCAACAATGTATTTTTAATCAACGTGGGAGATTTTCAGGACGAATTCACTAGCCAAGTTAAAGAATAGTGGATTTGTGTGCTTGGATAGAATTGTTTGCAGTGGTTTTTCGCTGTAGCAGAAACTTGTAAGAATAATCAAGAAAATACTTTTTGTGGCAATTGCTCCAAAAAATTTTAGGTGGGAGAGTAATCTTTTTAGGGTATTAAAATATTTTTTTACTTAACTATCATTAATAATGATTCACTATTGTATTAATAATATGTTTATTTTAATTCAGTGTGATAAATTAATTGTATTATACAATAGGTATATTTTATCCATTTACTATAATATAGAATGAGTCAGCGCATATGTAACAAAACGCATATTGTATTGTTGTATTTTGTATACTTGTATGTAATACAAGAACTGGGAAAGTAACACCATGATAGAATATTTATTATTTAAAGTTAATTAATATTATAAAATAATATCATCATTTATACAAGCTTAAATTGTTTGTAGATATCTTCAATATTAGCCCTTAAGGATAACATATTTATAATATCACTAAACGATCATAAAGAATATATCTAGGTATTAAATTAAACATAAGTAGAGTGGATCTGAAAGGAACATTTTTAGTTTAAAGAGCAAATTATTGTACCGTAGACGGTCGAATGCTTAAGAAACCTAAAAGAATCTCTCAAGCAGTAGTTTTTATTTTCAAACTTAAAATTTATTTTATTGGCAATTCGGTGGTTTGCTCTATAACTAAATATTTTGTTGGTAGGTATTTTTGATAATTTTTTGATATTTAAAAATGGGTCTGATTCTTTTAAGCATAAAAATAATTATTAATTAATATAAAAACTAAGTCAGTGTACTGATAGGTAAGGTACTTATAGTTATAGGCTTAGGCTTAAGACTATAAGTTTATAAATAATACATATTAGCCACAAAAATTAATTATACAATTGAAATATTAAACGCGACCTCTTTTCACAATAAAACACATTTTATGATTTTTACATTAACAGAAAACAATAGTACCTATTATAGTTGATTGTAGACGTATACAAATCATTTAAATATTTTATTTTTTTTTATAAAGTTTTATAAGGTTAAATAATAAAACAACTTAATTGTATATAATCGATATAACTACTTCAAATTAATTATCCCAATATTATACCTATGTAAATTAGGTATACATATACAACACATAAAAAAAGGAAGATATGATTTTTTACATATTCAATAATTCAAATATATTCAAAATTGTCTTAATACTTTTGATAACATTTAAAAATAATTATGTAATATGTGTTGTGTGATTTTTTAACGTGAAAAACTCATTATCTCTTACATTTGTTATATTTTAATAATAACAAAAAAACCTTTTTTATGATAGCTCTATAATGTAAATTTTAGATACCTGAATAGATAAATTAATTAAATTACGTATATGGATACAAAAATATTATATATATATATATGGTATATAAATAAATTATTATACTAATAATCGAATTTTTCTAAAATGTCGATAGAGAATTTTAAGTAATTTTTAGGAACACTCCTTACACAAACAAATCATTCGTCCACGAATAAGATGACAAAAAACATATAGCAGATATTATGCATTATATAAAACTTAAAATTAAAATAAACAACATATTATTTAAAACAATTTAAAATTGTAGAACTTTGTTAAAAATACCTAAATTATAAAATACCCTTATCATATACCTACGTAAATAATACTTTTAAAAAATATATAGTAGCAAATTGTTCTAACATAACAATAAAAAAAATATTTAAAAAGCGTTGAATATAGCTAATACATTTAATAAGCTTTAAAGTAAGTATGTGTGTTTGCGTATGTGTATAAAAAACCTATCGAAAAATATATAGCTTATTATGATTAATTTAGTGAGAGGGTAGTGTTAGCGTTTTATTAAAAAAAAAAAGTAACAACAGTTATACCAAAAATCAAAATAATGATTCAATTACATTTATAATTTAGGCTGATACCTATACACACACACACACACACACCCATATATATATATATATATGGTATAAAATGTAAAATTACTAGAAAGGTAAGCACATCTCAACATGTGTATCAGGTTGCTAAGGAGAAGACTTCCATTTTTTATAGCAAGAGGCAGTGGAGTACCTATTTAAGATTTATTTGAGGGGGGAGATAATATGACTAAAATAGTTTTTCTCCCTCCACTCGAAATACATGAAGATTGAAGATACTATCAATTTATTATAACTTCATAGGTACATAATATTTGTTATATTAGGGCTCGGATTTTAAATCATAATAAGCAACGAAAAAAGCACACGATTGTTTAAAAAATGCAATAAACAAGCATATTTATTTTTTTTAAAAAGCATGATCAAAAGTTAACACGAAGTAGTTATAAAAATATACAAAAATTTTTTTTAATTAATTTAAATTAAAAAAATCATTATTTAATATGTATTTCCCTAGATTTTCAGTAATTAAACTGACTCTATTGTCCGACAGAATATTTTTATACACATAGAAAACGAACTCTCTACATCCACTGAATTGATCGGTGCATATTAATTTTGTACATTACTTTAACCTCTAGTAGGTTTCAAATTACAACACTAAATCTTAAATTTTGAAACGATCGATATCGATGTTATAGGCATACTGATCGTATAGGTACATCAAGCTTTATCTAAAAATTGATAATCTATACGTTTAATACATTTAATAAACAAGCCGATAACGAAAACAAAAATAATCCAATATAACCATATAGTCCGCATTCTGTGTTTTTACATTTCTTATTAATTCATTTGTTTTTATTACAATAGCATAATTATAATAAACATAATATAACAAAATCCACAGCTGGAATAATTTTAAAAAATTGGTTTATTTGGAATCAGAATGACCTGAAACGTAATTATTATGTATAAAAATTAGATCTCTATCTCATATATAAAAAATGAGCATATTAATATATTATGCTTTAAAATTCGAGCCCTAATTATATTTGTTCATATAGTAGGTACATAAAACTTATAATTAAAACATATAATATATTAAATAGGTACCTAATATTAATTATAATGAATCATTTATTTATTTATAATTCACAAAACAAACTGTAGCCTTCTAGGTTTTTTTTAACTATTTTGTCAATAGTTTTTTTCAACATACATTTGTATGTTATTGTGAAAGCTTTATAAGCCCATTCAGTCTAGACTAAAATTAAAATAATATTTAAAATTTAAACAATTAATAAATTCAACAAATATTTATAATATATATAAATATATTCCAGAAATACTCCTTTACCCAGAAAATTACTTCACAACAAAAATTAATAGTAGGTACGAGTACTTAAACATTTTTTTGATTTGGGTAATTTACAATTATAATTTTAATTAAATATTGAAACATATGAACAAAATTTAAAAAAATTATGTTATTCTCAATAAATTACTAAAACTACGAAATAATAATCATAATATTCTTATTCTAACTAGTGTTTATTGAATTATGATTAGGTAGTATAAATAATTTAGATGGTAAAAATGTCTAATATATTATACAGACTTACATATTATAATAAAAAAATATCGAGCTTGGGACAAAATTGAAGTAATTTTTACTTCATTATTATTATTAACAATATATCATATATAAAAAATGCATAATTAAATTTAAGTTGTTTATCAAATTATCTTATGGAATGTAAAATAACCAAAATAATATTATCAAAACAAACAAATTTAAAGAAAAATATTCTTAACATTTATTTGTGTTTTCTATAGGCAAGCAATAATCAAATGGAGAATTATCCAGTGATGGTCAATCCTGAAGGCCCTTTATATTCAAAAGCAGTAGGAATTCGATTTAAGGTAGGTACCTATGAATTTCAATATATTTATGAGTATACTGTTTTAAATTTATTATATTTTAGTGATAAATAATAAACAAATTAAAATATTAAAAATATAAGCTTCCAAATACCTACAGTATAAAAAATAAAAATTAAGATCATAAATTATATTATTAAAGTTTTATATTTTAATTTTAAGAACATCGTTAGGTTAGGTGTTTTAAGCCTAAGTTAATTTCATGAATACCTAACTAACTAAATGTATAGGTTATATTCTGTTATTGTTTAAAGGTTTGTATAACAAACATGATTTTTATTCAGCTATCAAATACGCTTTATCATTCAAGTAAACCGCATTTTTTATTATAATAGCTTTAAAGTATACTTTAGGATATACTAATTTAGTTCTGAGAATACTGCGTTGATTATTTCTAGCACTAAGTTTAATTTATTTTTGATTCTGAGCGGATTGATGAATGTATTGGTTTTACAATGTTGTGTGTTTTTTTTTCTTTTTGTGTCTATGTACACGAGAACGTGTCGAAATAATGCTTCAATTTCAAACTATGGGGGTGGTTTCCGATTGCAAAATGAATCTAGTTGGTGCATTGGGAAGGTCATTTTTTGAAAATCCCAATAGTTTTCAAAAGCACTGGGAAAAACCAAAAAAAAAATTAAGGAAAAACGGGAAATTTTACGCAAAACCAGTTTTCGACCAGACCGATTATTTTTATATGGTTGTAATTCAAATAATAATCACTGTAAATACTTGCAATTTTCACCAAATGTTTATGTCAGTGTTATCTATATTAAAAAGTTAAATTTTTGACTTTTTTTGAGTTATTTATAGACCACTGAAATTTTTGATTTGTTTGAGTAATTTTTTTTGAAATGTCGATAAAAAAAAATTTGAATGACCAAAAAAACTTGAAAATTTAATACAAGGTTCCGTATGAGTTGTTCTTATTGTAGCTAAAAACAATTAAAAATCGTCAGTCACAATTTTTTTTATAAGCGTTTGGTAGTTCATAATTTTTACGAAATCTGTTGATAACGCGAAAATTTGCAAGTAATTTTGATGTTGAAAAATCATAAAATTCTTTGTGTTAATAACTAAGAATTAAAAATACAACACTAAGTTTTCCATTAGTTTTCCTTCAAGTAGCTATAGAGAAAACTCGAAGCATCATTATAGGACAAATTTTAAGTGAGTTTGAATTTTAAATTTTTACGAAAAAGCGTAACGATAACGATTTATCCTCAAACGATTTTAAATATTTGTTATTATTCAAAAAGTAACCAACCATTCGAAGTTATATTCTAGGCTGACAAATCATCTCCTTTTAGAATCATTTTTTGTATACAATAATACCTATCATTGGATTCAAATTTTACACTCCTATAATATAAAATAATGACCCACTTTTTTTATTTTACACTCAAAAATTGTCATCATTGCTTAAAACTTGACATAATTTGGAGAAACTATGATTAATATTATTTAACTACAAACATAAACAACAATAGCTATAATTTTGTTTTCGAATCATTCAAATATAGTTTTGATATAGTAGCAAAATTTGAGAATTGTTTTATATAAAATTATCATTTATTAGGTAAATATGTTGTAAAATGTGAGTGACACATCAAATTTAATGGTTTTATTTTTATCCATATGTTTTATCATGTTTTATGAATTTCAAATAGATACCTACCTATATAAAATACACTTCAAATGAATAAATATCATTAATTTATAAATAAGTTACAATAAATAATTAAATATTTTATCAAAATTGTTAGAAACCAGCTCTTTGGAGCAAATTAAAACTTAAAATTTTTAACTTTTGACTTTTCAGACATACAAGAATTCTATATATACCTACCTACAATCTTATGAAGTATTAATCAGACGTTTATAATTCACTTTGAAGAAATATACTGAACTTTAATTGTGATTATGTAAAATATAAGTTGTATATTTTAGATTCTGAACGGAAATTCTGATTTTGATTCTAATTATGATGGGTTATTAATTTCCTAATTGGCTTTCGCCGCTTTTTTGAGATGTAAATAAGCAATAATTCATACATCTATTAAAAATATCGAAAATGCATATTTACCATATTTTTACAAGCGTTTTATATTCAATTTTTTTAAAAAAAATTTCAAAACTACAACATTATTTTGTAGTTAAAAATGCATATTATATTTATTAATTTAAACTCCTAAGAATTCAAAATATAATGCAAAAATCCTTTCAAGTTTTTTTTTTTACTGGATTTTAAAAAATGTTGAAGACACTGGTAAATAATATTATATGTATTTATATTCACAAGTAGAAATTAAATCAGATACATAGTATTATGTATTTTTATAAGCTATTAACAATTTTTACTGAGAAAAAATTTGTAAGTAAAAATTATACTCATTTTACTTCTATACCTCTAATTAATAAATCGGGATCCAGTTTACATACCAAAATTTGGATGTCACCGGTTCCCACCAATAAGAATTTTAAAGTCTGTGAACCCTTACGTAAAAGTGTAATAATATTATATCTTTACAATTAAATAATAATTGTATAACTATTTAAATCATTCCTCAAGATTTTTTTAAGTTATTCTATCGATAGAACATAATATTATAAAAATATTATTGTATCGACAAAATAAGTCAAAAAATACCTACCTATAATTTTATCATGACACTTAATAACTAGATTTAAATTAATGATTAGTCTAATAAAAAAAATTAATTTCATAAGAATAAAATGTTTTTTCGAAAGACTAATATTTGTTTGGTATTTTTCATGTGTTTTGTCTTGGAAATTTGTTTTAATAACTCGAAGAATATCTTTATACCTAGCTAATATTATTTTACCTATATATAACTTGAAAATAATCGTGAGTAATAATTTAAATAGTTGATTATAATTTAATTATACATGTACACACATTATAGTTACTAAAATACCTATATAATATTATTAAATCTTTACATAAGGGTTCCCAAACTTTAAAATTCTATAATTTATTATTTTGAATTCTCATAAACAAATTAGACATCATCTCCATAGCTTCATATCTGACAGTTCCTAAATCCTAAATATTATACATTTATATATATAAATTTATGGTGATACTATATATTTTTTTTCAAGATGTATCGTGATGTATTATTTAAATATGTAATTATTATAATATATAATAATATACCTAATAATATATTATTATACATTATATTAATATTACACTTATATATAATATATTAGTCATAATAACTTTACTATAGTATAATTTTTTTAAAGAATAATATCAAATTAGGTAGAAAAAGATCATTTTCAAGGACCCAATGAAGAACTGGATTTAACTTGCGAAGCAAGCCTCATACAAGAACAGTTGAAATGGCGAAAAATGATCGTTATCCAATCACTCACACAGTCATATACAGAAAATATGTTTCTAGAGAAGTACAGAAATAACATAAACACAATAAATCCTGGTTGGTGCATTATAGTTAAATCATTATTTATTATTAAATACTATTTATAATGACAATTGATTGGCTTTTGTTAACAGGGAAACATATTTCGACTCTGGTAGCTCTATTTGTTGCATCGTTCACACATATGATCGTACACGAGACGTGACAGAACCCTGTTAATTATAATATGTTATGTACAGATATGTAAATTCGATTTTTTTCACAATATATTCATAAAATTGAAACACTTCTTATTTATTTTTTCCTTGCATCAAAATTACTCTTAACATATAGGTATATTATTTATAATAATTACTAATATAAGAAGCAAATTTGCAAAAAAAAAAAAAATTCAATCAAACATCTATTGCAGAAAAAGATAGGGTTGTAAGTACATGTAGATATTATATGATTTTAATAAAAAAATTATACTTTTCACTTCATAATTTACCAAACTGCAATTTAATTTTTACTTTCCTTTTTTATTTTTATCAACAACTCAATGTGTAAAAATGATTTCAATAAAATCTATCAACATAAAAATACTCTTATGATATTTAATATATTTAAAAACTTTGATTAAATTTTACAGACGTTAGCATATAAATTTAAGACAGTCAAATACGAAATAAAATATTGATGTAAAATTTAAAGGATGGATAACAATTATTTGTTTATGATTAATATTGCAAGAATACGTTTCAAATTTAAAGCTCCGGACGGCGATCGTTTTAGAGAACATTTTCCCGTTTTTAACACAATCGTAAACACTCTTAACAAATTTTAGTTTTTTGTTATTTGCAAGAGAATAAACCCCTTTTTAATTTGTTTTTTTTTTTATTTATTTATTCTAACTCAAGCTGTAACTTCCTCTCGCCATCCTGTCATTAACATTTTCTCATTTATAACCATCATCGTTGGCCACCGAATGCTAAAATTCGGTCGAGAAGACAAAAACAACAGGACAAATCGCATTAAAAACATTTCTAACGAGCTACCGAGAATATCCCGTAATAAAGGACAAAGAGGAGAGGAAGATTCCTGTAGATCGGCTCAAACTCGATAGCGACCGCAATAACTTTATTTAATTATATTATATAGACGAGTTTTATACACTCGGTTCGTCATATATTTTAGATATCTTTGTAAACACTGAATACTATGTAAATTGTTTAAAAATTACAAATATCGTTTAGAGTAACATTGTAATAGTTAAAACCGAAATATTCCAGGTTATAATTTATCAAGAAAAGTGTTCAACAATGGTGGATAAAAATAATTTTTGTTATAATTAATTATAATAATTAAAAATATAGTTAACATTTTTATTCTTTAATACAACAAACTTTGTACAAATTATTTGAGTTATGTACATATTTTAATCTCCAATAGTATTCAAGTATTATAAGTTTTATTATTAAACTTCTACAAGATAAATTAGGTATACTTTCGTAATTTTTAAAAGCTATGTGGTTGAAAATATTTCCATAAAAAAAATTAAAATATTTATAAAGTTATATATTAAAATATATAACTTTGTATAACATGTTCAATTCATAACTTAATACTTGACTTTAAATTTCTCACTCATTATAGTCATCAATGAAAAAATTTAATAAATTATCAATCTAATTGGTAAGATAAATGATAATATATGATATCATATTTTAGATAACTATTTTAATTCGTGTTGGACATAACTGGTATATACATTATACATGATAATATTATATATTAACGAATTTTGACAACATATATTTATTTGAAGTACTGTTATAGCTATTAATATTGTTACCATAATTATTAAAATTTATAACTGTTCTAAAATATTTAATAGCTTGTATTATGTAGGATTATATAGGTATATAGGTACTTTATAAAACTGTTGTTGTTATTTTAAACAATGATGGTGCTTTATGTTCTAAAATTGTTTAAGATGTGTATAACTAATTAGAATTCATTAATTGTACATTTCAAATATTTGTTTTGAAGGGAAATCGATTTTGCATAAATGTGATATTTAGTTTGTAAATGTTTAGTTAGAAGAGAAACTAAACAAACATTCAATGTGACATACATTAAATTTATGATAAAAGTTTTCACATTGACTAAGGTAGATATAGTTCATTCATGAAATTTTACATAAATGTACAATGTACCTATATGTTATATATCACTGTGAATTTAACAATAAGCAATCCGCTTTAAAAAAAAAAAAAAATAGATATGATCCACAAACATGTTATAAATAAATTATTAAATTTGTTTTACCCATCTACTTGTGACAAGGTTATTAAAAATATTAAATAAATACATATTATATTTATTTTGCATACCGAATACCGATCAATATGTACCACGAACATAAACAATAAAAGCACGGTATTTCTAGTGTTCTGAAAGTAGTAATTACCAACTATACCGACTACCAAGGTCCAAGATGTTACCTATTATCAGATCAGATCCAGTGATGGATCTAAGTTTCAGAAGAAAAGAGTGCAACTACTATAATATTAAAGATTGCTTACAAAACAAATGTTATGTATAAATATAGGTACCTACATATTATGATGCATTGATCATATATTTTTTGGTGTGTATTAATAGATACAAATAATATTTAATTATAATTATTTTACAAGCACTTAATTGTAAAATATCCTAAAATAATTTATATAATTACAACATCAGCTCAGTTCATCGTTTTTCGTCTGTAATAATTTAACATTTACTAAAAATAAAACACATTCATTATATTCAAATAATTATGCATTATATGCAATTACGTCTTATCCGAGTTTTCGCATTGAAAGTTATGTATTAAAAATATTGATTTCAAAAACATTTTTTAAATATTAAATTATTCCTTTTTCACAATTAGTATAATGAAATAAATTATGACTGTTGTGATTACATTTTAAGTATTAAGTAGTACCTATTTCTTATTTTGATAAGTTAAAAATTGAATTTGACGTTGTCACGTTGAAATAGGTATATATTGTTATTCACACCATCAGAAAATTTTTTTAAACTCCACATTACATTTTAAACTATTTTACTCACAAGAAAATATTTTAATCAACAAAAACTAGTTATATGACTCGATAATGTTGTTTACAAATAGCACTTTTTTAAAATTATTATAATTAAAATACGCTAATATAAAAAATTGATAAAAAATTCGATCTATATTAAAAAATATATATATCATCAGAGATGATAAATAGCGCTTTGAAAATATATTTAGATCTTTTTAATAATTTGTTTTACTTTTTAAAGTGCTCTTTAATCTTTAATATTGGTAACTATAAATTATAGAATTGTTTTAGAATATATATTATATACCTAATATATTCTAAAATCAATGGTAATAAAAACTTGATTCATAAGCAAGAATGCTGTAAGATTTGATTTAACTATAATAATTAGAACCAGAGACGGCTTGACCCACAAGAAAACCGGGAGGTCCGAGGTTCTCAGAGACCAGCTGACATAATGTAATTTGTCATTGACCTAACGGGTGACGCGGTGTATTACATTTTTTTATTTTTTAATTATTAGGTAGTTTTTAACTTCTTTATACGTACTAAAAAAAATAGGTGGGTCCATTTTCCTTCAAAAACGAGATACCGTTTTCCTCCACTGTCCATTTTCCTCCATTAAATAGTGCCTATATAAAATCATATTTTATTATAATCTTGATTACAATAATTATATTTTTAACGTTCAAAATTCTATTAAGACTATTTTGGAAATTTTTTAACCAGAAAAAATCATTTCCGTCTCATCCGAACACTATGGAGTGTAATAAAGATGTTTTTACTGGTGGTAAGGATATTGTAGATTGTTTTGCTTATTATTTTTCTACCGTCTGTGAAAATCAGGTGTCTTCAACCATGAATACTCATCTGTCATCCAGCAATAATAATTCATTTGAAATTAATCTCAACTCTTATATTTTAAGCATTACAGACGTACCTACTTAATAAGTTAGATAACATCACCAATAAAACTAGTCCTGGTCCTGACATGGTTTCTAGCTATTCCTTTATCAACTGTAAATTTGTTTTAGCTATTCCTTTATTACGTTTATATAATCTATCACTTTCACTTTCTAGTGGTTGTTTTCCATTTAACTGGAAAGTTAGTTTTGTTAAACCTATAAATAAAGGTAAAGATTTAACTAATATTATTAATTATAGGCCTATTTCTATTATTTCAATCCATATCCATTGTTTATGAAAAAATTTATCCAATAGATACTTACATCGGTATTAAATGGTAATCAACATGGTTTTTTTAAAAGGCAAATCTACAACGACAAATCTATTAATTTGTCAAATATATATAATATATTAGATGCATTTGCATCTGAATTTAAAGTTGATGTTATTTTTATAGATTTTGATAAGGCCTTTGACGAAGTAAGTCATCATATTCTTTCTAATCAACTATATTCTATTGCAGGTATTTGTGACCCTTTTTTGTCCTGGTTGACCTCATACTTAACGGACAGAAAGCAAATTGTCAAATTAAAACTTTTTCAATCTGAACCTTTCAATATTCCTTCAGGCGTTCCACAAGGATCTCACTTAGCTCCTTTGCTATTTTTATTATTTATTAATGATTTATATTTTTCTAATTCAAAAAAATTACTTTTTGCTGATGATATGAAAATCTTTCGTTTAATAAAATTACATTCGGATACAGATCTTCTTCAAAATGATTTAATTCCATTATCTGAGTGGAGTAATCTAAATAAATTACCGTTGAATATAGATAAATGCAAAGTAATGTTTTTTACTAGGTCTCGCTCTCCAATTTGATATGATTATACATATATACCAAAGATAATATTATACTTTAACGTGTTTTTGAAATTTGCTATTTGGGCGTTAATTTTGACTCTACACTTTCATTAAACAAGCATTACTTAAACATTACTAAAAAAACGTCTTCTACATTAGGTTTCATTAATAGAACTTGTAAAGATTTTACTAATTTGGATACCTTAATTCTTTATTCTTCTCTTGTTCGATCTACTCTAGAATACAATTCGGTCCTACGTTCACCTTCTAGCGCTTTTCATATATTAAGCCTGGAAGCTATTCAAATTCGATTTCTTCGTTTTATTTCGTACAAATGTAATATCCCTCGTCAGCCACACTCAAATTATTCACCTTTATTAATCGAACTAAGTTTGACCAGTCTTGCTGATAGAAGAAAAATTATTGACTTAAAGTTTCTATTTAAAATTGTAAATGGTTATTTAAACTGTCCTGAATTACTCAGCTGCTTAAATTTTAATGTCCCTCATTGTCAAACTAGATCTGCAAATACTTTTTACATTCTTTTTTCAAAGAACAAATTATGCACTTAGTTCTCCTATTAATAGATTAATGAAAATAGCTAATGACGTCCAGGTTGATTTATTTAATTTTCATTGTTTTTTTAAAGTTTTTGTAATTGGGTATATTACTTATTTATAAATTGTTTTTTATTTTTTATCTCTCTTTTTTTTTTTTGTTATTTATTGTACCTTTAATCCTTGATATTTATATTCTTTGTATTGTATTCTAATTATTATCTTATTATCAATCTATAATTTGTATATGATGTAAATTCTTTTTACTGTTTTTCATTTATTTAGATTTAGTCTAATATAATGTTATAACTATACAAATTGTTTTTAGGTTCATCCCGTTTGAATTAATAAAATAAATAAATAAATAATCATAAAAAAATTCAGCAACAAATGAATACCCGTTTAATTTCAGAATTTTATTGAAAGAAAATAGACATCATTTTTATCGAAAATAATCTAGGAGAAAATGGAAATTTTTTTTTTTTTTTTGTAGGAAAACGCCAAACGGTATCTCGTTTTTAGAGGAAAATGGTTACGCCCAAAAAAATATATAATATATATTATAATGTCTAATGGGTTTTCCTGAATTGAATTTTTATCCCAGGCGCGGCCAGACCTCGGGACGTCCTTGATTAGAGCAAACAAAATAATTCTTATAATAGGTATTTAAAAACATATATCAATACATTAGTAACACGTTACGTAATTTCATTAAAAATTTTTCTAAGTAACAAAAATGTAATGGAAATTAATTTTCATAAGTAATTCCAATAGTATTATAATATGTTACCGTTTAGATTTGTTTGATTACTATTATAATGAAAAAAAAACTGTAATAATCAAATAAAAATTGATACAATACCTATAAAATAAAACCTTGTAATGCGGGTTTCGGTATACACTAATACACTATACCTACATACATATTATAACCTACAATTCATTTTTCAATAGTTTTGTAAACTTTTACTGTAAAATGTAAATGACGATAAAAGTTAATTACCTATACATTTTTTATTATTTATAAACTTTCTCTAAATGCACGGAATGGTTCTTAATAGGTAGCTCATGTGGACTGTTTTTATTAAGTTTTTATAATGTTACCTATAATATTACCTATTAATTTTTAGGGATAATTTTGTATAGGTAGGCACTATTAACAGAAGTCAGAATATAAATTCAATAGGTATATTATTATTCAATTAATTTTTCTATTTAACGTTTTAAATATAACTGTTTTAAAACTCTGTCGCAATAACAGTTTACAAACATTCAGACTCGACAACGAAATTTAAAAATGAAAAATATTTTATTTTAACAGTACCTACAGAACGAATCTAATATAGTTTGAAATAATACATTATATTGCAATAGATAATTGCAACAGAATGCAACAGAAACTAATGCAACAGAAACATATTAAATAACACAATAGTCATAGTTATACTGTTATGCACCTATTAATTGTTTTTATTTTTTTATTTTTTTTTTTTTTTTGGTAATAAGGAGTAACTTAATTACTTTTTAGATTGAAAAGTAAAATACCTAATAATTTTAATGCAATTTTATTTGAGTAACGAGGAAAGTAACTTATTACTTTAATCTCTAAGCAGCAAGTAACGAGTAAAATAACTTCATTACTTTCTAAAAGTAACTTACCCGATGTTGGTTATTTTACAACATTTTTTTAGTAACCAACTAAATTGTTTGATAATTTACTGTCTTAACAATGAAATATTGCCATTGTGCTTTTTGTTATGCATTATTTTACTTAAAGCATGTTTCACTGAAAAATCAAAATTTTAGAATTTTTAATTTTTTTTTTGATTTACCACATTTGAACCAGAAGGCCATAAGAACAATATACTCCTTTATGTAAAAGTTTTCTAAACCTAAATCTAAATATTTAGTGATCAAATTTATGTTTCCATTTTTTAAAAAAAAATTTTAAATATTTTCCATACACCTCAATATTAATGGTAACAAACTATTTCAATTCATGATTAAATCTTTATTAAATTTATAAAATATACTGTATAATCACAATATCGATATGTCAAAATAATTATTTTACTTCAATACTTTGACAATTAATTAAAATTTTAAAATAACAATGTTATTATGAAAAAAAAAAAAACTTTGGCTAGCATACAAAAATGAATAGGTACTGCCTCAGTTATCATTATAGTTATAATAATGAATGATTACCAATATTTACAATTTTGCAGTACAAGTTGTAAACCTAACCTATTTTTAAATATAAAATAATGCTAGACATAACATGATAAATGAAATAAAAAAGTAGGCTTAATAATATAAAAGTACAATAAGACCTATTGATTGATGGTTTATGTTGATATAAAGGTTATTTTTTTTTCAATCAACTATAAAAAAAAAAAAAATAATTTTGATATACAGACAACGTATAAATTAAGATAACAATATTTAAATCAACCTAATTACTGTATTACTAATACAATAATGATTAATGAGCAATACCGTAATTATTGAAAAAATATTATACAAGCTCAAGGATTAATCAATTGTCATTATATATAATATTTTCTAAAATCTTAAGCTTGGTTTACATTTCAATATGTGTCTGAAAAAAAAAACAGAAAATTATTCATACTTCAATCTAGTAAACATATTAACATTAAAAACAATGAAAAAATACTAAAAAATCTTATTATATATTTAAGTAATTTTAGTTTTAAAATAATATTAGTAGTAGGCATAATACAAATAGCATTCAATTATTTTTTATACATTTCATAGGAGAACTAAAACAACATTTAACTGTTTTTTTTTTTTTTTTATATACAATTTAACTTGATTTTATGAGTATAATAGAACCACAATTGTCCAGGGTAATAGTGGTGAGGTCAGACAGATAAATGAAAAACATGATTAATCGAGACTATTTATTTGCTAATTGTCTAACAATGATATACATTTATGTGTTCATTGTCTTGTTATGAATTTATATCAGAGCTTAAAATATGAAATAATAATTTTTTTTAACCCTATGGTTTAATTAATTATTACTTTTATCATTTTTAACTTTTCTCAACTTACTATATAGAGAACAATATTATATTATGTACTGATTACATACCTATTTCTTTACTTTTGATACATACAAATTTTCAGAAAAGAATCGTGAACACAGTTAATCGAGGTTATAATGTAGGCATGTTTTATTTGTCTTATTAAATTAAATCATAAAAACTTAGTTATAATACAGATTAAGTTTTGAATATTACGCAGTAAAGAAAAACTTTGTTTTTAAAAAGGTATTACTTAGTATTTTGTTTGACCTACATTATAATATTAATTAGAAGATTTTAAATCTATTAATACTGTGTTATAATAATTTAGTTTGATTAACTGAAGAATTGAAAAATTTAACTATAACTATTATTTAAATTATTTAATTTTAAGTAAAACTGAAAACTAGGTTTTTATACTACAATACATCTAGATTGTCATTAATATAATCTATCATAATAAGATTTAACTATTTGTTAAGATATTAAAATAATATTATGTAATATGGACATTATTTAAGGCATTAACTATAATATGATTATTAGCAGTTCATTAAATTACTAATTAAATTAATTTACATTTATTTATTAATAATTCAATTTTTTATATTTTTATGTATACATTGAATTATTTTGTTTTTGTGTTAAATTATATTCATATAAAATGTTATGTAACATACTTGTCTAATTTTTCCCAGAATACCATAAGGGTTGCTCTGTCTAAGTGACGTCTTGTCCTTGATATTTGCAAAACATTAACAGCCCATTTAGCCACATTTGTATCCAACTTCATTTCATCAAATTTTAAGTGAAATGCACATACTGAAAATTATACAACATAATAGATAAATAAGATAGATAGATAATAGATAAATTATTATTATTATTATTTATATATATATATATATCTTTTTTTATTACATTATCCCTAAAAATGTATGTTTAGTTTTATTATATAATTTCTTTTTAGTTATTTTAAAGATTCAATTATATATTATTATAGGAAATGTGTAACATAACTTAAACCATTCTTTAATTTATAATTATTTAAATTCCATAAAATCTATTAAAAATATAGTATAATACATTATTAATATCAATTATTAGTTATGAGGTCAACACAATCCATTTTAACTGTTAACTGTATCTACATTTTAATTTATTTTTTTATACTTTCTTAAATCCAAATTAAACTTGATTGTCTATTTAGGTAAGAAATCTAGATTTTTTTTAGGCTGGGTACTAGATTTTAATTATTTAGATTGATGAATGTAATTTAACTCAGCCATTTAATATGAATACATATATATATATAAAATAAAATATATTAATGCAAGATAAAAGTAAAATAAAATTATGGTATAAATATGAAATATTCAAATAGTATTTACTTTTAGAAAAAATTTCTACAGGATTTCCATCCCATGGCCATCCTTTAAACTGCCATGCAGGTCCCATAACAAACACAGCAACCACTCTATCCCATTCTCCTTGAGTCAGTCTTTGAGGATTGTCAACCACACGATAAGGCACTGTGATTCCCCCATCTTTACGACGTTGCAAAAGTAATTCGTTATCACGTTTTGATCCATTTTGTTTTTTTTCTTCAGTTGAAACAAATCTTTACAACAATAAATAATTATTTAATCAGAATTTGCTGCTAAATAAATTGTAAAATACTTCTTAATACATTAATCTAGAACAATTAGTTAGATAATATAATGGAGATTTTGTACATACAAATAAAAGAAATTACTTTTACATAATTAAGTTTAAAAATATTTTCATGTATTAAAATAATAAATACTTACTTTAGATCTTGTAAAATTTCTCGAGCGTTATGCATAGATATCAATGAAGACTGTCCAGCAGGGATGACGATAATTGGAGTCCTTGATATTCTTTGTTTAGCTTGTTGAGAAGCAGTCAATTTGGCCTACATATTATATAACAATAAAAATTATTAAATTGAATAATAACAGACATTCAATCAGTAACAAAATACAGATAATGATGTCCATTGATAATCCCTCCCCCCTCTACAAAATAATATGAATATCTACTGAACAATGCATTGATACTATTATTTATTTTAACATAAATGTTTTTAGGCTGGGTACTAGAGCTCTGCATAGTCCGGTCTAGAACGGTCTGGACCGGACCGGACCGCAGTCCGGTGTTTTTTGGTCTTTGATGTTTAAATTAATGTAACGTGGTCCAGTCCAAAACATTTTTAATTTAAATTCGGTCTGTATGGTCCGGTCTAGTGATATTAATTGTATACATTTTTTATATTAAGTGGTAAAATAAATAACATAATAATAATATTAGTTATGTTATTTTGTTATATTAGTTATGTTTTGAAACACCAAAATAATTTGTCACGTTTCGTCTTTGTAGTTTAAAATTTAATGTGGTTTGGTTCGGTCCGGTCCAATCCTAGTATTTGTAAAAAGTTATCAGTCTGGTCAGGTCCGACTTCCTTTTTATTTGTCTGACAAAGTCCGGTCTTAGTTTTTGTTAAAATGTATCAGTCTGGTCCGGTCTATAAAAAAACGGACCGTGCAGAAGCAGAACTCTACTAGGTACAGACAATTTGATTTTCTAACTCTAACCGATTTTTGGTAAAGCTTTTATCACTACTTATTATGTAACTTTACCCATTATTACTTACAGTTAATATAATAATATTTCATAATCATAATAAACAACAATATATTATATTTTTAATTTAACTTAAGGTTTTAGGTATCAAACCTAACCTAAGATAATATCTAAACTGCAAAATAATGACAAAAATCCCAAAAACGTATATATGGTTTAAAAATATTTCTTGAAGTGGAAGAAAATATCAAGCTTATCTTTTTAAAAATTAACAAATATTGAGTATAGTAAAATAGTTATTTTGACTTAAATGTATAGTTATAATATCAACCTAATAGTATAATTTAAGAAAATATAAGAAAAATTGATAAATATAACAATTTTTATTTTCATTATTCAATGAAACTTTTAGTGCCAGTATAGACATAAAATAACAATAATTATAATCAGTATATTGACAAACACTATTATTTATAAATAAGTACAACTAGTTCCAGATAACGAAATATTATGAAGCAAAGAATGTTTTTGTTATACAATAATAATTTTTGCTATATTATTTTATAAAAAAATATTAATAAGAAGAAATGCTCAAAGTTTCAAATTACCATTATTTTTACAATAGTTATTACTTTAACTTGCAGAAATTCAACACCTTTCAGAATCATTTTTTCATTACAATGATTTATCATATATATATCCCACTTTTTGCTTGGTGCTACTATTTTTACCTTAAGTATTTATTTTTAACATCTTAATTTTATCTTGTCTTAAATGATGCACAAAAAAAAGTAGAAATTTTGTATAACACATTACTTAATACAATAAATATAATATGTCAATACTTAAAACCTATTATTTGTACCAAACACTATTAATAATTGTATTAATTGAAATTATTTTAAACTCACCAAAATTTCGCTTTCCGTAAACTTTTAAAAACAATTAAAAATGTAATATTACTTTAAAAGTTTAAAATAAATAAATAAAGTTAAATAGCCATTGATTACCAATTTATAATTATAATAACAAGTTGATGACTTACATGTGGCCCAGGGCGAGCAGATTGTTGTACGGGAGTGACAGTCGCTACTGGCTTTTTTGGAACTGTTCCTTCAGTCACAGATTTCAATGTCATACCATGATAAGTACCCATAGTATCAATTTTAAAGCCTTCAGTATCTAAACATCAAAATGTTTAAGTTAAAAACCATTTTAAATAAGTTTCAAAATTAATAAAACAAATTTTTAAGGAATTGACTAACCTTCTCTTGATTTAATAAATCTTTCTTGATCATAACGATTATAAACAGTTGGCTGTGGTACAGTCGGTTTAGGAGGTGCTACGCGTGGTGTAGTTGACATACTATGTGATGGACGTGACCGCCCATCTTCGCGATTTTTTTGTGATTGAAGTATAGCAAAAATATTTTTTCCAAAAACCTGCAATACAAATTAATACATAAATGTGTCTATAACTTCTTTCAAAATAATATTAAAATTAACTATAATTGTTAATTACTTTTCCATTGCTTTGTAGAATAGTAGTACGAGTTCTCCATTTTCTTTCTCGTTTAATGATGTCCTTTGTTATATCTACATCAAAATCCAACATAACTCTAAGATCTGGACCAAGACCAATATCATCGTGTCCTTTAATGGTAGTACGTTTTTTTGCCAGACGTTTGGCTTTAATTGCAGCAATTTTTTCAACAGACATAGCTTCCGAAAGTGATCTATTAAAAATAGTTAAAATGCATATTATAATGTATTATAAAGATACCTATATGTTTTTAAGCTTATTCAAGGCCATTTAAACTTGGGGTTATAGGACTAAATAATGGGACTATACCTTATCTATAAACATATATTGACAACAATTATTTTATTTAATAAATTCAAAACTTGAATAATGACTTTAGAGAATAATTACACAAAACGAATTTAACAACTTTTCTTAAATATTGTATTTATTCAGAATTCATTACTTGATATTATCAACATTGACAGCAGACTCCTTAGGTGCATCCAAACGTGCAGCCAACTGTTGTTTAACCCTTTGAACTTGTAAAGTATCTTCCATACGAGGTTTTTTTGCAACTGATTCTTGTACATCTTCAACAGCACTTCGTTTAACCTGTTTGAAATATTTAACACATGAATCTAGTTGTAAAAAAAAAAAAAATTATAAACATAAATTTAACCTGAGTTGGAATTTCAAGAGGAGCACTACGATCAATACTAGCAGATGTAGATAATTCACCATTAAGGTAAGCTAAAAGTTCCCTTCGATCTGGTCTTCTTACAACTGGTATATTTTCAGCCTAATAACACAATACAATTTGTTAAATTCAAATCAGATAATCGATACTCAAACCGTATTTAATTACTTACAGCTGCTTGTCGCACATACACTGGATGCGTGAGTGTAACATTCTTTAATAGAAATAATAGACATTCCAATGTATAATACTCTTTTGGTGCCCCATCTTTACCAGAACTAAAATATCATAATACAAAATAAGTAGGTACAGTCATAAGATAAATACATTAAATGTTAATTGTTACTAGCTTGATACTGATGAATAAACTGAACATTGTATAATACCTTCATAGTTGCATTAAGTCGTGAACTATTCCTTATATAGATATGGTATATGAATTGTATACCGGTTTACTTACCCATACATTAAGAAGTTTGTATTAACATTTTTTGACCAAGATAAGTCACCAAATAATATGTGATTATCTTTAATTATGATTTCTTTTTTGTTAATATTGTAAGTCCTTAAGAAAGTTAGCGGGTCTGCCATTTTGTTATAAATTCACAAAAAAAAATAGGGTTGACCAAAAATATAAATAATATTTAAAATGTTAAATAATAAAAACTTCACAAAAATATTTTCTATTTAGTATAAGTACTATAAAGTGCACTGTACTACGGTCTACGAGTAGTCGGGTACTACGACTACTACGTACATTGATTTGATTATTTTGATTTAACTAAGCGATCGTAATTTTTATCAAAATGATTATCAAAACCTAAACAAAAAACATATCTATGACAAAAAACACTAATCCTTATCATATAATCACTTATCACTATTGACATGCAGTGTTCCCACGGTCTTAGAATAATAATAATATAATTAGAGTGTGCCAACCACGATGTACATCGTGTTAGTATCTTTAGCCGTAACTGGTATCCAAACCATGAACATAAATACAACCATAAAAAAAAAAAATCGATTTGGTCGAAAACTGGTTTTGTGTAAAAATTCCAGTTTTTCCGTCCCTTTTTTTTTGTTTTTCTCGATTTTTTAGAAAACTGTTGGAAAATTTTTATTTTTGAGCTCTATAAAATACATAATAGGATATTCACTTCGCTATCGAAAACTACCCCTAAAGTTTGAAATCTCTAGTCTTCATGGTGCCAACTAGAGAGTCTAGATAATTATTATCTAGGCTCTCTAGTGCTAACCTTAGATCTAAGATGATAAAAAACATTAATATTTTTATCATGAAGACTAAAGATAAGGAGACCATAAAATAAATTGAAATTAATTTAAAGTTTAATTTCCAGAAAAACTCAGAATTGATCATAATTTTTAAATTGCTTTAGTTGTATTTCTATGAATATCGACAAGAAAATTTTCGCTCGGGAAAAAAGATTTAAAATTTAACATAGGTAGCTAGTAGGCATATACAAGATTTTTCATAAGTCTAGCTTACATTAATTATAAAAGAACTTAAATTTTTGTATATTCAGGCCATTATAACATAAACCACCATTTTCACTAACCATTCGAAATTATATTCTAGGCTGACAAAATCATCTCCGTTAAGAATCGTTTTTCGTATTCAATGATACCTATTATTGGATTCAAATTTAACACTCCTATATATATAATAATGATCCATACGAAACCTAATGTACAGAAGAGCGGTACTCACTTACTCACTTTTTTTTTTTTGAAATAACGATTAAATAATTTTGGATGATCAAAAAATTTTGAAAATTTAATACATGATTCCTTCTGAGTTGTTCTCATTGCAGTTAAAAAAAAAAAATTAAAAATCGTCAGTCACAAGTTTTTTTAAAAGCGTTTATAATATAGAACATGAAAAATTACAAGTAATTTTTAAGTTAAAAAACCATACAATTTTGAATGAATGTAATTTTTAATAAAATAATAATTTTTTTTAATAATTAAAATTTATTATTACAGCACATTTATAATATGTTTAATCTTAATTGATATATTAATTATAACTTATATATTTATCTTTTAAATATTTTTTTCTCAGTGTGCATTAAATTCAGTGAATTAAAACTCAAATATGTAGATGAAAAAATTGACTTAGAGACAATTGTGAAAAAGGCTAAAGATAAGAATAAACTAAAAAGAAAATCACGATCACCAGAGAAGTATGAAAGACTGAAGAAAAAAATTAAAATCAAACCAGACGAAAACCATGAGAATATAGAAAAAAATCATTCTATCGTAAAAGTAAGAAAAAAAATATATTTTAATTTTACAGTTATTGACCAGGTATTTGATTTCCTAATCATATGCAATTTTTTTTTGAATTTTATCAATTTTATATAAATATTAATATTAATACTATCTATATTTTTGAAAATTGTTTTTAATTGAATTTATTGAATTGCATATGACAGGCTTCTGATAACTAGTAGAATAAAAACCTATAAAATGTAAAACAAGATTAATTCTAAGAATGAAATATGACTGAAGAAAAAACTGGATAGTAATGGATAGATCATAGGTAGAGTACATGTAAGCGGTAGATCACTGCAGACTACATTAGAACCGAAATGTTTGGTCCATAATAGAAGGGTGCAATAACGGTTCCATCCCACATGTAATGATTAAATTCTAAACTTAATTGAATGATTATAATTAATTAATTTTTATGATCTGTATACTTACCAATAGTGATGCATTAAATAATGATGATAACATTAAATTATGATAAAATATTATTCGTTTTAATTTTTCAACTTATCTATAGAATTTTGGACATGGTATAGAGAAAATCTTCTATTTTAATAAATACTTTGTAATTTTACTAACTCACTAAATACTATTAATTAATTAATTAAGATCAATAATTTTTAAATTTTAATCCAACCAATCATGATATTATTTATTAAATCTAATTAACAAATATCATGTATTATATTATATGTTAAAATAAAAATGTTACAAACAGAAATCAATATACTATACTAAAATTATTTTTATTCATCAAGAAAGTTAAAAGTATAATCAATGATTTGAGACGTGTCCTTATTCAAATCTGTATTATAAACATAGCCTGTCAGAGTCTGGGAAGTATAGGTATGTTTCACGTTTGAAGTACGATGTTTTCAACATTTGAATCATTTCATTTATTCTTAAAATAATTGGACCATTTAGGTACCTATTTTTCTAAAAATGGTCATCCTGTGTGATCGTACAGATCGCACTGCCTTATGCCGGCACTACTACCACGGCACTAAATATATAATTATACCTATGCCCTGATTTACTAGTTCATTAGTTCAATGAAATTCGGTATTAGGTATTGAATTTCATAGGTAATTTTGTTTTATGATACTTTTTAATAAATAGAATACGCATTTGTTTTATTAAATAATGATTTAATTAATTACAGGCAAGTTTTAGAAAATAAGTTAATTATAATAGTAATTTGATTTCTATTGTAGGTACATTCTGACATTAACGTGATTTTCATTCTGATTTAACAAATTCTATTCCTGCAGTTAATTCAAAGAAAAAAAAATGTTTCAAATATTCAAAATTTGAATGATTAAGTCAATGAATGTAATTTTTAATAAAATAATAATTTTTTTTTAAAAAAATTAAATGTCGTTATCAAAGCACATTAATTATAATAAGTTTAATCTAAGTTGATATATTACCTAATTATAACATATATTTATCTTTTAAATACATATTGATTTTTCAGTGTGCCTTAAATTCAGTGAATTAAAACTTAAATATGAAGATGAAGAAAATGACTTTGAGAGATTTGTGAAAATGGCTACTGATAAAAATAAACTAAAAAGGAAATCAAGATCACCAGAGAAATATGAAAGACTGAAGAAAAAATTAAAATCAAACCAGATGAAAGCCATGAGATAATACAAAAAATTCATTTTATCGTAAAAGTAAGAAAAACAATTTTATTTTAAAATATATTTTAATGGTACAGTTATTGATCAGGTATTTGATGTCCTAATCATATGCAATTTTTTTTTTAATTTTATCAATCTTATACAGGTATTATTAATACTATCTATATTTTTGAAAATTGTTTTTAACGGTTTTAACTATATCCAATTCAGATTAAACTATAGAATAACATACGCAATTCTAAATGTTATTTCAAGTACTATTAATAAGACATTTTTTATTTAATGGTTACACGAATAAATGGTGCATAATTGTCATTTAATTCTGTATACTATTACATCAACTGTATTGTTTTTTTTAACAAAAGAAAAAAAAATTTTCCATATTTAAAATGTATTCAAAAAAGAGAAATATTCTGAACGAATTTAATTGCAAATAATAATAACTAATTGTTTGGCTAGATTATATTACATATCAACTTATAATAATACCCGTAATACCAATCATATGTTAATAAGTTATAAGTATATATTATAAATACATAATTTAATAATTAATACACCGAAGCATTGAAACATTTACAAACATCATACAATAATTATTTTATAGTTACAATTACAAAATTAAAACAAACAATCGATAATTAAATAATTTTATGTATTTTATAACTTAAAATTTGTCAATAGAATGGCCAATTAATAATACGATTATTATTGATTTTGTGTTTTGTTTCAATGGACATACCATTTACAACTGTTTTACCCGTGTATTATAATAATAAGACTTATGCACATACAACCAAACATATATTTTATGTTTTTTTGAAAACAGATTAAGAATTTTTTTTATTTTTTTTTTACAATTGTAATACCAAATTGAAATTTGTTACGCTTATTTTTCTGCAAATTAAGTCATGTCAATTTTTTAACCGTAATATCCATTTTAATATGTTGGTCACAGATGTAAATATTCACAACCATATTCTTTAATATAACACTAGTGGAAGTGGGTTTTATAATTTTGGCCATTATGTAGGTATACTAGATTCATTTTGACATTTCCTACTTGATGACAATCAACTATGTACACTTAACATGTTTTGATGCTGCTTATTTATAAGTATTTTATGTCATCAAGTTTCAACTCAAACATTCTTAATTTATTTTTAATTAAATCAAATTAGGTATTTGTAATTTTTTTTAATCAAATTCACAAATTATATTTTTAACTTTTATCATCTTTAATGTTCTGTTGATTAACTAAAAAGGTAATTTATATTTACATTAAAGTCTGTTTTATTTCCTTAACCTATGTTTACATTTCCATTTAGACTAAATCAGTTTTTCAAAATAATAACTGTTTTACTGGCTAGTTAAATAATTGAAAAATATAATAATGATTGAAGATTCTTATGAATTCATTATTTTTTTTCTTCACTAGGTATTTATAATTATAATTAACTTCTTATTTATTTCACAAATAGCATGTAACAGATGATAAAAAGCTGTATATATATTGTATTATATTTTAAGAGGACGCCACACCCGCATGTGTTGTCTCCGTCTTACAAATGTACAACATAGCAAAAGCTGTTTTGCGCGGGACAACTTTTCTCGCACCATATTTGTTGTAAAACTATCAAATATTCACAACACGTAAAGAAGAATATTATCTATGCAACAACGTGCTCTTTTTTTTAATAGCACAAATCAATCATTTTTTATAAGCAAATTAAAAGAACAAAAAAACCGAAATGTTTATTAGCAAATAACTTTTATTGTAGTTATGTTATCTAAAATATAGGCACGCTGTTGCATAGATAATGTTCTTCTTTACGTGTTGTGAAAATTTGGTAGTTCTACAACAAATGTGGTGCGAGAAAAGTTGTCCCGCGCAAAACAGTTTTTGCTATGTTGTACATTTGTAAGACGGAGACAACACATGCGGGTGTAGCGTCCTCTTAAAGATGATGTATTTATTGTTGTTATGTACAGGACCCACCACGTAAAATTAAACGTATTGATGTGGTCGATCTAACATTGAGTGACGATGAAGAACAAGGGTACCAACCATCATATAAAATTAATAGTAATGGTATTATCGATCTGACAATAAGTGACGACGAAGAATCACAAAGAAAGAAAAGATAAACAGAAAGATGAATCGGGGCGAGTTTTTATAATGTATATTATGATATACACAGGAATAGGTCAGTGCCAGCCCGCAGGCCCTCAGAAACCCGACGTTTCAAGGTTTGGCGGCGCGTGACTCCACTGCGGACGGCCACTGGGCGAGCAGACGCGGTTGAGATGTCACGGGGGTGAATTCGCGGAAGCGTCAGGATTGCGACGCGTCGTGCCGCCGTCCGCTAAAGCTCTCTCTTTTCGTCCTTCGACAATTCTTCGGCCGAGTCTTAGTCGCACCGGTCGCCGCCGCCGCCGTTCCGTATGTGTAGCACCAATAACTATAACTATATTACCTACCTATATAATATTATAGGCTCTGTTTTCCGCCTTCCGTCATCGCCAAAATCGTATCAATCTATACACTATCTAAGTCACTGACGACTTTTTTTCCTACACGATAATTAAATATTGGTTTTTTTCTTCCAATTGTTGTGCCATTAAGTGCCATCCATGTTTTTGTCATTAAAAAATAAAATATGAAATATAAAAATGTTAAATTTTATAATTAAAAATAAACAATTTTGATAAAAATATTATATTCTTTTTTTATTACAAATTTAACGAGTGTTTAATTTTCACGTACATTTTTTATTATTTTTTAGTTATTACTGATGTGAATTAACGATATAAAAATATGTTTATATGTTTCTTAACTAATTTTTTTTTTATATAAGTATTGAATTATTTGGATTATTTAAGTAGTAAATATTAATTTAAACTAACTTTAACTATGATTGTGATCATTTTTTCAAAATTATTGCAATCTATTTAAACTGAAATTAAGTACTTACTAAAAATATTAAGCAATTTATCAGAAAATAATGCGATTTGAAAAATTTTAATGGAGGTTGTATTTAGTTGATTTTATGTCAGCTCATATTATAAATAAGTTGTTAGATTTTAAATTAAATTCTATTATTTGTTACCGTTGTACCCCCCCCCCCTAAATTCAGACCTACCGACGACCCATGACTCCAATCAAAGATATGGAGCAGAAGATACTGTACTTGAGTCTAGAAGTAAGCTGTATAGTGATTCGTTTATATTTTTAAACTTTACACCACGTCACCACTATAAAAATTCAAATGTTTTGAAACAAAAAATCATCTTTTTTTCGTAAATACCAAATAGGTAGTTATTAGCCACTAGGTAGTATGAAAAATTAAAATCCTATTTAATATCAAAGAAACTTCTAATTTAATATATCTTCGTCCGTGTTATAGACGAACATGTAGTAGTTATCCATGTTAACGATATGCTGCGTACCACAAACTTATATCATGGACCCATTGGACCCACAGTGTATTATTCTTTTATTATTTATTTTCGGTAGATGACAGTTGTCCGAAAAATGATAAGGAATCGAGATATGATAATCGCCAATTATTACCAACCGTTGTTAGCAAAATTATGGGGCATCGTTTCTTAACCATGTGACCTACCTTAGATGGTATAACTACCCAAAAACTAATAAATAAAAACTTATAAGTTTATTTCTTTAACACTTAACATAATTATCATATAACAAATATCAGCTATAAGACTATAAACAAAATCTATATTTTATATATAATAATATAAAGCTGAAGAGTTTGTTTGTTTGAACGCTATAATCTCAGGAATTAGTGGATCGAATTGTAAAATTATTTTTGTGTTGGATATAGTCCATTTGTCAAGGAAGGCTTTAGAGTTTAGGCTATATAACATTACGCTGCGGCCAGTCACAGGATCGGTCGGAAAAATGTGCAAGGGTGTGCAATAGAAATCGCAATACATTTTGCACCACCACGCCATCTCCTATATATCCTCTCTCCTCAGTTTCGTGTCGTTCTGCCCGAAGTTTATGGTTTTTTTTTCATTAATTGTTATTCTAAAAGCCACTTTGGGGAATTTTTTTCTATACACAAATTAAATATTGTATCAGATCGATAATATCAGTAGAATAATTATCATAAGAATAATAATATTATCTATTACGTGTACAATCGTTATTGTTGTAATTGAGATTAGAACTTTTTTTTTTTACTTCTAAAAGAACCACTAAACTTTTGTGTCTTATTTTTATTTAACTTATCTATTTATAATTTAATTATTTTTAATTTATATCAACTTTAATATCCTTTGCAAATTATACTAATATTTAATTACATTTTATATAGATATTTTTCACCCAAATAATAACAAAATTAATACATAATTATTATATCCTAACCTAGCTATTAATGGTATTAACAAAATATAGTACAGTTTATACTATGCTTGTTTTAAAATATTATCAGTTACTATCAACAATCACACATTAACTATTTGCCTGTTTACCACACTGAAATAGTAAGTTTTTAATTTTTTTTCCTTTTTTTCTTCGTCTCTCAATGATTGATCTAATAAAATTTTTTGTTTATCCAAAATTAACATCTTAAAATCTTGTATAAACATTGCTTAATCATCATCAATGTCAAACAAATCTGATTCATTCAGCACTCTACCGGATCTAAAAAATAATTTTATATATTATGATATATTTTTAAAACAATATGTCATTAATTAGTCAACTTATTCATTATTTTTTGCTTCAGTTAAAAGTTTTAGGAATGGCAATGATAATGGAAGGTCAATTAAACGATTATCTTGAAGAACTTTTGCTAGGAACATACCAAGGAACCAAAAATGTTTTACAGCTCTATCGAAACATGGTGAATCTTGACGTAACGGTGCTGGGTAAAGTCCACCAGTTCGTCTAACATAATAGCCAAGTGGTTTGGCTCCTTCTTCAAGCCAAATACATTACAGACGGGTCTCTTCGGGCATCTCATCATTACACATCCATTGCCTATAACAGTACAATAATACAACAGGTTTAAATTTTTTAAACTAAACTTTAACTAAATAATAGTAAATTATCAAGATATACTATACTTACAGAGATCTTTTCGCTGAAACTCAGCAGCATTTAATGAATAAAATTCTAATGTGGGACCAAATCCAGTACCTTTTTCACCTATGAACTCAACTTCCAAAACGGTTTGTTGATTAATATGAGCGCGCATAAGTTGCCTACTCCATGCAAGTATATTTTCACCTCATGGTATACGAACTCGATCATGTTTTACAGACCGACTCTGTACTCTTCTTCTCGTCTAAGAGGAAGACTTGAACCAATGTGATGTCGATCAACATTCTCTCGCTGAGATTGTAACCATACAATAGATCTAAAATGATTTTTAGATTCTGAACGAAGTGAAGAATGTATTGATTTTACAATGATGTGTGTTTTTTTTTTTTTTTTTTT